>JAIPRK010000909.1:74554-87661 GCA_025469195.1 Chaitophorus viminalis
CAACAATAGCGTCCTCTTCAATTCGAAATTTTGTCATTGTTTCATTTAAAAAATCTTTACGTATTTCTAATTCACCTTTTTCTGTATCACTGTTGATGACACTCAGGGCCAGAGAATGAATTTCGGAGACAGATTTTACACAACGTTCTCGAATGAAACGAGACCGCGTAAGTGCATGACGAATAATATCATGAGATTCATTTTTATTTTTGGGTGCCATAATGGTGAACTCTTAAAATTAAATCCGGCCCGAAGGACCAAAAATGTGGACGTCAATTCCGTATGATGAAGTTCGCCGGAGTGTTGACAATCCGTTGCGGGGATGACCGGAAAAGAAGTTCGAGTGAAATTAAAAATAAAAGAAAAATGATTGATTTGCGAGATATATAGATGTATATCCATCCATATATAGATATAACCATGTACGATGTGCGTAGAGGGTGGTGACGGGGGACATAACACAAGCAGTACTACCACAACAGTCGTTGTGATTATAGACTGTTTAATCACACTGGTGTGTTAGCCGGCGGTTGACAACTGTATCCAACAACTATGAAACTTAACTACCTAAATAACTTATATAATACAAACTGTTTATAGTTCACAAAAAAAAATAACTCGATCACCCGACCACTGAACCATGACCCATAAATCACTAGAACATTATGAGCAGTTGGCCCTACTTGATTATATAGACTTCATCATCACTGATTTACAATTTTAAAGTGTGTAGACTCACGCGAGATGATTTCAGTAGGTACCATTGTACCAAACAGATATATTTTTGTCAGATTTTCATAGGTAAAATCTGTCTTTCGATTAAATTATGAATACCATTCAAGAATATATGTATAATAACAATAATATAATTATCTATTTCTATAGGATTATGTACAGGAAAACAATAATATAAGTATTATAATTGTTACCTACTGGAATTGATGCAAAAAGGGTTTATCAATATTGCCCTGTACATTTTTTACCCTTATTTGACTTTAGTTTACGTTACTGATCTAATTTGGGCGATGATTTCACAGGAGTGCGAGGTGCACAGCGCGGGCGATTGCATTACTGTAGTAGACGGTTACTTCGTGGAAGTTACTATTTCCACGATATCAGGAGTGATTTGGTACGTGACATTGAAAACAATCCTCAAGAATTTACAGTCCACGGAAACGGACGAGTGGCAAGTGAACAATTTCGGACGACTAGCCATTGCGGATAAAAATAACGACAGTGATACTTGTAGCAAATTGCCTGACATAGTCGATTGTAATTCTCCCAAAACCAACTAAATATTTATCGGTTTTCGATAGGAAATACATTTTTTTTTTCTTTTTATACATTATACATAATTTTGTTTATTATTAGGTATCTGTTATTTTTTTATTTAAGATTTATTGAAAGTTAACTGAAATTATTTTGTGGTTTTTATATATAGGTATTGATTAATTTTATTATTATACCCTATCCCAAGTTGATAATAATAGGTGCATATGAATGCGTTCGAACTATAATTTATGAAAACAAAACTATACCGGTTTTCTAATAAATGATGTATAAGTAGTAATAACTATATTATATTTTAACATTTATACGTATACAAATTTTTTTTTCAATTTATCAGAAATAATTTTGTCTCTGATGTTGCATATATTTATAACACATTTTGTCGTTGAACTATTAACCTACTAAGCGTATAAATATGTCCGCTACCAATTACCATTATCAGTTTATCATTTGCCCTGCGTTACGTGTTCAAATTTGCAATACATCAAAGGAAAAAATTGTTGAACTCGATGGTACAATGAACAACAACGTATGAACACTTTGGGCTGTGGCTTGGTGCAAGTAAGGTCAATGTTAAAAAGAGAAAATTTCCAAAATGGAAATGATTTATTAAAATAACAACACTAACTATTCATTGAAATCCATATGGCCATTCTGTAGTATTTAAATGAAGTTAGTCACACATATCCATATTCAGATACCTAAATTAGCCCTTTTATCAATAGAAATATAAAAAAGAACCAGACGGGCCTCGCTCTGCTGTACAGTTGGGGGTGGAATGCACCTCGTTCATAGGATAGGTCATTACAATGGATTAAATTTGTTAAATTTGAATGCAATATGATAGGTATCATTGTATACGAATAACGATTCTGAACGGAGATGATATGTTGATCTAAAATGGGTATATAATAATAATATAGTATTTTATATTTAAATTTAAATATAATGCAATAGTATGCAATTTCATAAAAATTTAAATTTCAAACAGTTATAAATTTTTTTCTTAAAGACCAGTAGAAATTGTTTTATATATTTTTGAAGAGTAACTTATGGATAACCCAATGTTAAAATTTTAATCCTTAAGTATAAACTGAAAAAATTTTATGAATTCTCAACTACAAAATAACTTGCAAATCATCGCGATTTTAACATATTTTATACAAATTTGAAATTTATATCAAATTAAAAATTTGATTAAAAGATCTCCGATAATTTTTAGTTACGATAAGTGTAACTTATAATGAACGTTGTATTAAATTTTCAATAGTTTTCAGACAACCAAATAAATTTTATAGATATTTCAAAAAAAAAAAACTTACAAAAATTGAAAATTTAAATTGTCTATAAATAAGTCAAAATACTTTGAAAACTTAACCATGTATAGAGAACGTCAATATAAACATTTGGTGAAAATTTCAAGTGTTTGCGATTTTTCGTTTTTGAGTTAAGCATTTTAAAAAAAAATGTATTTTGTCAAAATGTGGATTTGCGTAAAATTTCCCGTTTTTTCGTAATTTTTTTATCGTTTTTAAAAAGTATTGAAAAAGTGGAACTTTTGACTTGCCCAATTGCCCAAGTACCATCTACATTGACTTTACTTTCAGAAAAGTTGCTGTTTAAGAAAATCGAAGCATTTTTACTACCAAAATTGGTGTCCTCAGACCAGTGGTCGAAGTGGGGGGGGATACGGAGGGATGACATCCCTCTACTTTTTTTTATTTACATTTTTCATCCCTCTACTTATTTTGTCTAGTTTTTGTAGTTGTGTTTTTGCTACTAAATTTGAAAATATGTTATTTATTTGTCTAGTTTTAAAGATTATCTATGACAGAAAAAGATTGTAGTATTCTGATGCATAAACAAAATGTGAACTATAAAAAAAAAATACTACACATGGTATGAAGAATGTTATATGATGATATCAGGAAATCTGAATTGTAAGGCATCCCTCTACTTATCTTAAGCCATTTCGACCACTGCCTCAGACACAAAAAAAAACACACATCATTGTAAAATCAATAGATTCCATTACTCCGTTCAGAATCTAAAAATAAAATTGGACAAACAATCTCAGTTTCATTAAAATGTGACATTGGCCTTCTTGCACCAAGTCAAGTGAATTTATAATATTTTATGAAGAGCACAAATAAAAATAAAAAAAATTGTACTAATTTATGTGCTCTTGCTACTTTCTATAAACCAAATAATATAATATAATATGAGCATATAATATATGAATATATTATATGCTTGTAGAAACAAATGACTGTATAAATAATAATGTATAATATTAAATATACCATGGGGTTATAAGTCAAGAACATAATACTCAGTTTTCATGCTGGAGTGTAATTCTTGCATATCATGTTCCTGCAACATGCAATGTCACCAACGACACCAACCATCATCTCATAAAATATTCAAGAATTTTTTTTTACAAACCTTTAAGTTATGCAATTTGTAAGAATTTTAAATGATATTATTCAGAAATTGTATACATTAATATTGTTGTAATTCTAAAATCTGTTGTAGGTTTAATAGTTTACACATTTTACTTTACTGCAAAGTTTTAATTTATTTAAATGCTATAAAAAGTTAATGAAATATAATTGAAATAGAAATATTGTTTTCTTAAATATTAATTCATTTCGTTTTTTAATTCATGATTTGAGAGAAAATGAATGACTTCCATAGACTTTCCAAAACATCTGTTTGCAACATGTAATTAGTAGAAAATCTTTGGAGAACAATCATTCAACTTAATCCACTATATAAAAATAGACAATTGTACATACAATAAATTATAACCATAAGTGATAAATATTAATACACAGCCCTTATATCATTCTGGTAAAATAATAACCAAGATCAATAGTTCAATATATATTTATATAAATATGTAATAAATTATAACCTGTAATACAATACAATACATACAATAATAATAATAATAATAATAATAATAATAATAATAATAATAATAATAATAATAATTATAATAATATATTATTATAAATATAATATAAGGTATGTCCATCATATAAAATACAATGAGTTTGCAATAACTTACAAAAATGTTTTTAAAAAACTATAAATAAAACAAGTAGATCGATAAAGATTACAAAAATCCAAAATTATTCATAATAATAACAAATGAAAGATTAAAAATCTAGGAGTAACAAAAAAAAAAAAAGTTTTGGTCAAATAATACTGTAAACTAATTTAAACAGTCAAGAAAAATAAAATGAGTAAAAAAATATATTGACACTAATAATAACCGTGCGCTGGGTCTTAAAAGCTGAAATATTATAGATATACTAATGTTATTTACAGAAGGATGGTGATAAGCTCAGAGTAAATATAGAAAATTATTTTTTAATGAAGGTTCTGATGATCATTATTAAGGGTTTGGTGATAAAAACAATAGGATCACAAATTTAAGTTAATACTTTTTTAAACAATCTAGTGTAAAAGGGTTTATATAAAATGTATCAAAACAATATTGCATAATAAATCACAATGAAAATAAATATTGCATATAAGACACATTATCAAGGCAAAACAGTATCTCAAGTAAAAGTTATAAACCACAAGTCAATTATAAATTGAAACTATTAGCTGAGTTTTTACACATCAATGAACATTGACATTGTTTATTTTCACTTGAGTAACTGTTATCACCAATTATTGCTAACAAATATTTTATTTTATTTTTATAAAAAATACAATATAAATATACCACAAATAAAATAAATACGGTGCATCACAGCCCTAGTTATGTTAGGCAACATATAGGCGAAGTTTGAAAGTCTTAATCATCAATTATTGCTCAGGCTACCTCAAGGAGGATCTTCCCAAAATAATAATAAATTTATAAATATAAGTGTAAAACAAATATATATATAAAAAAAAAATAATACATATTAAAGCTCGACGTTACCACTAGCCTTAAATATAAGCTGAGGAATTTCACTAGGATGTTAAGTCAAATCATTTGAGAAAAAAATCATTGTTACAGGGTAGATGTTTAGAAAATAAAAATGTAATAAGAAAGAAAATTTTTAACAACCATACACCGATGATAAAAACATGTATAGTATAAATATATATATTATATATAATTTAAAAAAATGATTAGTTATTTTAATTTTTTTAAACTAATACCATAATGAGTTATGGTTTATTATATTTTATATTCCTTAGGAGTTAGGGAAAATGTATTAGGTAAACAAATCTTATGACTCTAAAAGACTTAAATAGTTAAATATTGGAATGGAAAACATACATATGATAGTTATAAAATTATTGTCTAAGAATGTCCATAATAATTTGTCCTTTTATAAATAAACAAAGAGATCCACTAATCGGTAATGAAGATTGTTAAGACAAAAAAAGATTATGGTCAGAAGAATATCACCTCTTCTTCATTGGTGGAAGTAACATTATTGTCGTTATTACTGCTGTTAATAGGTATAATTGGTATTTTGGGTTGTTTCGAATCTGGGCTACGGATCCGAAACTTTTCAGGCAACTTAGGATAAGTGTTCGTTCTGCCAGCTTTGTTACCAGACTGCTTACCATCTATCACCTAAATATTTAAAATATACTTGTATATTTTCATTTTAAAAATAAACTTAGCTTACAAATAAAATACAAGCGCAACCTCAATGTAAATAATTGAAGAGAAATTTTCTTGCCTTCTTGCATTAAATTCTTTTTTGTTTTTATTTCTATTTATATCTTAACAATAACATAATGAGCTATAGTAGTTTATTCCAAAAGCTTATTACAATTAAAATTTAAAAAACCTATTTTTTTTTTTTATTTGCTTTTATTGTAAAATGATGTAATAAGTCATTACTCATTATATAAGTATTGAGAAATTCAAACTTTAAAGACTTATAAAAGTCATTAGCTGCATTATGCACCACAAATTTATATAATAGAATTAACAAAAATTAAAATTTGGAAACAATTGCTTAACATTGAGGTAGTTCTTATCTTGGGCTCTCCGTCTTTCTATTCTATTCATTGTCATGAGAAATCAATTTGAATTATTTTAAAAATAATATATATGTTACCTGAGCACTTTGCATCATGGCTGGACTAGATCCTGTCCGTGAATGACTGGGACCTTGTTGATTTGATGGTGACAGTACTTCACTAGAACTGCCTTGAACAGGATTCATAGGGTTTTTGGCACTCTCGCGTAGCTTTAATGGTAAAAGCTGTTGAAAAGAAGCATATGCTGTTTGGGAAGTTGAAGTAACAGTATTGGGTACAGCTGGTTCAGTTGTAGTACTCGAACCACCACTACTACTTAATTTATTGGCCAATTTAAAAGGTAATTTCTGTTTTATTTGAACTTTGGAAGCTACCTGACCAAAATTATAAAAAACAAATTTTACTTAAATCAATTATTTAATATTATTATTATTATTATTATTATTATTTTTGTTGTTTATATACCTTTTGTTGGTTAGTAGCGCTAATCAGATTTATAGGCAATGTTGATGAAGGAGAAGATGAAGGAGAAGTATGCTGTTTCCATTTCATAGAATCAGATCGTTTACTGCGCACAGACTCTGAATGAGACAATGGATGAGTAATGCCATCAGAGGATGATTGATTTGGAGATACAGGGGGTGGTTGCATGTTAGGTGATACAATAATACCTTGGTTGGTCAACATTTGTAATTTAAGATAAAGTTGCTCTCGCTGTTGGGTGACATCAGTTTGTTCAAGTCGAACTTGTTCCTAAACATAATTAATATTAATATTAAAACAAAATGTCAAAATTATGTAGAAACGTAGAGTTAAAAACTAATAACTAGCTTACCTCTGTTACTACGTTTTTAAATTGTTACTTTAAAATATTAATATTATAACAAATTATTAATTTGTTACAAATTATTAACAATTATAACAAATTTATTTTAAAATAACAGTTTTTAACGCCCGCCATTTACATTTATTCTACACAAATTTTGGTAAAAATAATCTCGTTAAACACAGCCCACTAAACTGAATGTTAACATCATGTAACAATATTTATAATTTTGATTTTTTCTATGACAACAGTAACAAATTGAAGTCATATACTTATTAATTACTAATCCTACTAATTATTCATAAATAATAAATATTATATTCCTCCTATCTAAATTTAATCTATTACAGTATTATTATTATCTATAATAACATTATATTACATTGTATACATTTTTGTTTCTTTTTGATACTTGTACTTGAGAATTGTTATTATTTTGTACATATGTAGTATTTAAGATTTTGTTTTCCTGTATCATATTACCCTTCGAGGGTGTTACTTTATAATAAATAATAAATAAATAAATAAATAAGATTAACCTGTAATCTGAGTAACTGTTCTCTTTTTTCTTCCAAATCCTTCAATTCAGAATCACGTTCTCTCATCCAAGATTCTTTCTCTTGTGTTAACTTGTCTTGAAGATTACGTAGTTCTTCCAATTGCTGATTGTGTCTATAAACTGGCCTTTTATCTTTTAATCCAGAACTAGAACTCATACTTGAACTACTTAGAGCAGCATCTTCAAGTAGATTCTGAGACTTATAGGCAGCTAACTCAGCTTGCAAGCTATTAAAAAAATTAATAAGATTATGTTATTAAATCTTACTACATTAGTTTTATCAACAACTGAATAGCTAAATAACTATATAGCTATAGCTATAACTATATAACTATATAACTAATTAACATTTAGTATTGATGTTACATAATCGTATTTTCAATACTATGCTCAATTACACTGATATTGTTAAAAATATATGAACCAGCATTTATAGATTAAGATACACAAAGTTAACCATTAAAAGACTTATGTATTACTTATTATTTAATAATTGAAATTAAAGTATTTTTAAGTTCAAATATTCAGGCAGTAACATGATCTTATAATGAAATATATCAAAATTCAACATAAAAATGTTTGCAAACCACATGAAAAAATATAATTATATTAAGAACCAAGATGTTTATATTCTATCATTTAACAGTTTAATCAAAGTAATTAAGGATGGCTTGTATAGCAGATGAACATATCAAATTACATATTAGTTTCGTATAATTTGTTTTGATTATATACCAAAAAAATTAAAACTCATAATAATAATAAGTACATATTGATTTTTGTTGATAAGATACGAACTGCAAGTTAAACACATTATATATTATTCATAAGAGACATAATGATACCAAGTTACATTGAAAACACGTATTGATTTAAAAATCATAACTAAAACACAAAAAAATCTCAAAACAACTTTTATTATAAATTAAGTTCTTACATTATAATAATAAGAATATTTAGTTCTTTATATTGAAAATAAGAAACATTCAGATGGAGCGTTGTACAGTAACTTTCATAAAGTATACTTCTTTTAATAAATAAAATATTTGTTTCATCTTAACTCAGTTTCAATTTGTTTACATAAAATTATTTGGAACACTACAATTGGGAATTATTTTTTCATGAATAATTTATTATGAATCATTTTAATGATATTTAGTCCAATTATTAGATTAATTTTCTTATAAATTTATGCTGAAAATTTACCTGTCGATATTTGTCATTTGTTGTGAAATTATGGATGATAAAGTGTAAATATGATGTGTTAATTCCATTGCTGTAGCTTGCTGTTCTTTTCCTAAAGCTAATAATGTAGGAAACTCTCCAGAAGATTGTATTGTAGTGGCACTTTGCGATGAGCTTGTACTACAGTTTTCTTTCCATGCAAGATTGCTTTCTCTCTACATGAATGATTAAAAATTAAATAACAATTCTATAGTTAACTTTAATCATCAAATCTATCTTACTGATTTAGAATCTTTGCGAGTGGAACTAGGAGTGCCCATCGGACTAGAATTACCAGATTCAATATTATTTTCATTACCATCTATGACTTTGGGTAATTTTCTTAAAATATCTAAATATAAACATTGAAAATTATATAATATATCTATAATATAAATATAAATAATTATTTAATTAAAAACATTAAATTAAACAAATAAAATATAAGAATATAAAGGTATCCTTTATAAGTTATATTAAAAATACATATATTTTTTGGCCTTGCCAACTAAATTTGTTTACAAACATATTATGATATCACTTTCATCAAACCATTGGATATTATTTATAAGTAAAATATTGATTCAGGAAATAATGAGTCAAATAGGTTTTTATAATTATATTATGTTTATCATAAATATGTTATTTAAAATATGTAATGTAACACATTTTAGTTATGCAAATGGTTTATAAAATATTTATGAAAAATGGTAAACAAATCAATAAATATTAAATAATGAGTACTTAAAAAATTATATGATAATACAAATGTGAATACATGTGTATCTTGAAATCATATTTACTTTTTGGTGATGATAATGAGTTATCAAATCCACCAAAAGTTTCGGCTCTTTTGGGTAATGTTGGTGAAACATATGTTACACTCTGGTGTTCACCAACTGAACTTGCACTTCGAGATAAATTTGTACCAGAAGCATACAATGAACAAGCCAGTTCATTAACTTTCTGAAAATATTAATAAAAAAATTAATTTTCCAAATGAATTATCATGGAGTCTTGGTAATTTAATAACAATACATTGACTAACAAAGATTTTAAACTTTTTATTTTTGGTAATATATTCTACAGTATAATATTTATTTTTCAATGTATTTATAAATACCTACACAATTGGAAAAGCAGCTACTAATTCTATTTTACTGTTTTATATTATACTTTGTTCATTGCATATTATACAGTATACAAAAACTTTACATGCAAGTGAAAGTGATTTATATTGTTTTGTATTGTTGATAATTGTTAAGAAAAATTTTCAATCTTAAATTTATAAAACTTGATTTGAGCACTTAATATATATAGTATAAAGGTAAGGAATCTGACAGTGTTTATATATGATAATATATATTCATAAATCTAGTTTACAAGGTTATTCTACACATGTATAATACAAATAAATATTTTTATTTACTTGTATAGCATTCATCACTTCTTTCCGTATTTTCTCTGAATCTTGATGTTCTGTAACCAAATGACAATATGATGGTGTCTCAACAGGTAAACTTTCTACTCCGGCTGATGCTAAAAGTTTTAACTGTAAACCCATTTTTTCTTCCAAAATTAATGCTTGTTCTACATCTTTTTGCCTTAAGACCCCTAATACATAACACATTCAATTTAATAACAACTCTTTGATGATAAATTCTCATTGCTAAAATAATAATCTAACTAACCGACAATTTCTCTTATATTGTTTTTCTTTGTTTCTAATTGCCTTTGTCTTTCTTCAAAACTTAATGTTACATATCTATCATCATCTTCTTCAGGACATTCCTTTACAGCTGAACGAATAGATTGTATCCATACTTGCTTATCTTTAGGCTTATGCACTTTGAGTTCAAACATTTCTGGTTCAGCCGGATTAGAAGATATTAAATATATTCCTTTGGTATCAGTTCCAGCTTTTTCTCTAACTAAAAGTTTTTGCAAAGATACTACCCCAGCAACTGGTTTTAAAACCTATAGAAAACCAAATTTGTTTACATTATTTTAAATCTAGAGGGAAAATTACTATATATAATATAAATTACTTTTGTTTCTTTTTCTTTATTACTTTCAGGCATAAAAAAAGTATACTTGTGATTATTTTCAAGTATAAAAAACAATACATCAGTCATGACAATCACATTAACCATCACCATTTGAGTTTTAGCATGACGTTGCATAAGATAGGCTGTCCCTTCAAATCTAATAAATTATATATTAACTTGTTATCAAATTGATAAGTAATATAAATTTAATTAAGGAGTATAAATATATTTATTATTTACATTCTTTTTTTTTAAAAAAAAAATTGAATATTAATTTTAGTTAAAGAATTATTTAATTATTCTCTAAAATAAAAATTAATACACTATGTCATAAGCTCACCTCAGTCTTCTATTCTCAGATAATAAATCAGATTTTTTAAATTTGTCACCTCTAAAATTAGTGAACGATTTGGCTTCCATTCGGTTATATATTTCTAGTTTTCTATCTTCTTTTTCTTTTTCAGCTACTTGAGAGTCTACTTCCACCAAAATATCCTAATTACATGAACATATAAATAAAATAAATAACAATAAAATAACATATAAATAAAATAAATGGATTTAAATATGTCTATAAAATATTAATACAACCTACCTTAACCATAGCTAATGCCCTTGAAAGCTTTTCACATTCTATCTTATTTTCCTTTGATGTTTTTATAAGAGGTTCAATCAGTAATGGATATTTAGTTAGTCTTTGAGTGACAAACAATACACATTCAGGAATACCTTTTTTTTTTAATAAAGGATTGGCCTAAAACAAGTATAATATAATTTTATAAAAAAAAAAAAATTAAACAAAATATATAACTTCACAAACCTGACAATGTTTAATGAAATTAAAGAAAGCTGTATCCTTTTCTAATACTTTGTAAACATCTAAAGCATCTCTATGTCTGGAACAAAACTCTCCATAAGCACTCTTCAACCGTTGAGCATTAATATTGGAAAACTGATCTAATAGTAAATCAGCAATGGAATCGACAATACCATCATTGTTAAGAACAGCTAAACGTTGTTTTTCTTTAAGATTCTTTAAAAATGCTATGTGTATTTCAGTAAGTTCAGCCAACCTAGGAAACATGCGGTAAACTTTGTCACCCAGTTGGAAATGTTTTTGTAAGCCATCAACAAATACCTATTCATAAAACAAATGAATAAATTAATTATGGAAAATTGGCAAGAAGTTCAATAATTTACTTTTTGCATGACTTTTAGAGTAAGACAATGGTGTTTTTCAGTTAAAACAAATTCATAAATATGCTCTTGACGTTTTATTTCTTTATCTTTCAACCGTTTCACAATCTATTAGATAATAATACATTTTAATATATATGTTAAATTTTTTGAATAGTCCATATACCTCTTTGGTAACAGTAGGAGACCATGAATCAGGTTGCTCTTCATGGAGTCCTAATGCTGGATCGGTTTCTAAATCATGGGCTGTTATATGATCTATTTGAGGAAAAAATATCAATAAATTAAAAAATAAAAACAGCAAAGTTAAACATGTACTTTAATTTCTTACTTTCATTTAAGAATTCAAACTGAACTAAAGAAACTTCATCCGAGTACCTGAAAAACCAATGGTTAATAATAACATTATAAAAATAATGGTTTATGGTCACACCCCCGTCTGACGTTTCACTGTCCGATATGTTTCCCCGTCAAATTAATTTTCAAATTATAAAATGTAAAATTGAATATACCTATTTAATGTATTAAAATACGTACAACTGAGTTATTATTTTATCTTTTATCAGTATTTATTAATATTTAGTATTATTTTTCCTTAGTTATATTAACAATTAGTAAACCTACATTGTATAAAGTGAGTCCTGACTGGAACATCTCGCTGTTTGTGCCGAACATACAATATCTGATAATATGTGTAATAATTTAGATTAATAAAGATTAATTTTATTATTAAACGATCACAGAAAAGCAATAAAGATGATACAAAGTATGTAGTATGCACATTTCACGTGTATAAGTTATAAACCGTCACACACTTCAAACAGTCTTTCGACATCCGTCGTTCTCGTAATACGCTTGTTTGTTGGATAGCCTATTATTTGACTGTTTTTTTTTTTTTATTACGTGACTGATTTATAATTTTTTTTTTTTTTTTGTTTTTTGTAAATTATATTTTT
>JAIPRK010000909.1:87761-116715 GCA_025469195.1 Chaitophorus viminalis
TTTTTGAGTTGTGTAAATTATATTTTTAATTTATTCATTATATTTATTATGGCTTTAGAGTTTATAAAAAGTTCTAAAGGAAGAGATTTGTTAGTGTATGAAGGATATGTGTTCGAAAAAGATAACACAAAAAAAAATAAAACGTATTGGAAATGTATAAAATATAACACTGACAATTGTCGTAGCAGAGGGCAGAGCACACACTAAAAATAATGAAGTTGTTCTCCACAAATATGAACATAATCACATTCAGAATATTGCAGAAATTGGTGCCAAGAAAATCATAGTCCAAGTAAAAAAAACGGCATCTAGTCAAATTGAAGCTACGCCTCACCAAGTAATTGCTCAAATTTCATCTAAATCTCAAGCGATATCTGCCACTTTGCCTTCACTACCAGCCATGAAAAAAATTGTACAAAGAATTAGACGTCGAGAAAATGCCTCCCCCCCCCCCCAATCAAATCCTTTAACTTTAGAAGACTTGGTTCTTACTGAGCCATATACACATACACTAAATAACGATCCATTTCTTCTTTATCACAGTGGTTCTGGTGATAAAAATCGAATTTTATTATTTTCAACGAACGAAAATTTAAAAATATTATCATCCGATCAATGCCATTGGTTTATTGATGGTACATTCAAATCGTCCCCACATCTGTTTACTCAACTTCTTACAATACATGCTATAAAATACAACACAGTTTTGCCGTTAGTGTTTGCACTTGTTCCAAATAAAACACGGGAAAGTTATCAACGAGTAGCACAAGAACTTTTAAATTTAAATAAAGATTTACAGCCATCAACTATTATGACCGATTTTGAACAAGCATTATTTGGTGCGTTTACCGATGTTTTTACAAACGTTCAAATTAGAGGTTGTTTTTTTCACTTTGGGCAATGTATATGGCGAAAAATACAAACTCTTCCTAATATTCGTGAAAAATATATTTCAGATGTAGATTTCGCTTTAAATATAAAACAATTAATGGCTTTAGCTTTTATTCCAATACCTGATGTCGAAGATTCATTTGATGAATTAATGTTACAAAGCTTTTTTGTAGAACATGAAGAACTTTTGCGTCCATTTACTAATTACTTAGAAGATACATGGATCGGCAGACCAACAAGACATGGAATCCGTCGGACACCTACTTTTAGTACAGAGTTATGGAACCAATATGACGCGACAATTGCAGGATTACCTAAGACAAACAACTCCGTCGAAGGTTGGCATAAAGCCTTTTCATCTTTATTAGCTGCATCACATCCAACTATATGGAGGTTAATTGATATTCTTTAAAAAGAACAAGGGTTAACTGAGATAAAACTTAACTAACTTATGGCTGGTCAATTGACTAAAAGGAAAAAATACCGAGAAGTTGCAACTCGTGTAATAAACATTATAGCTACTTACAATGATTGCATGCGAAATAAAAAAGAATATTTAATAGGAATATCACATAATTTAGAAATTCAGAAATAAAATTATTTTAAGTTAACTTTTTATTTTTATATACCTATAACTTCATATTAACAACCGTTAATACAACGGGCCCAAAAAGGAACGTGTAAACAGCCAACTAATTACGTACTGTGTACTATAGTTGCCTGGAAATATGTGTGAGGGCACTAATCTTATAATAATTATATTGTATATTTAATTAATTTATAATATTTTAGTATTCATTTTTAATTAATAATTATTATATTTCAATTTATTTATTTCATCGCTGTGATCACTTAATATTAAAATTAATATTTATTAATCTAAATTATTACACATGTTATCAGATGTTATGTGTTCGGCACACAAAAAATACTAAATATTAATAAATACTGATAAAATTTTAATAACATAGTTGGACAAATATCAATTGTTAATAAACCTAAAGTAAACACTAAATAGAAATAAATACCGATAAAATATTGATAAAACAATAGTAATAAATACTGATAAAATATTAGTAACTCAGTTAATAGCAAATATTTTGATACATTATAAAGGTATGTTTAATTTTACATTTTATGATTTGAAAGTGAATTTGACGGGGAAATTTCGGACGGGAAAGTGACCTGCTACCAAAAATAATAATTTAAACATTTTAACTCACACTACTCCATCTTGGGTATGATAATGAGCATCTTCTTTATCTTCAGGATGGCTAAAATTGAATACAGTTTGTTAAATTTTAAATTAAAATATATAAATTTAATATATTTAAATTGTATTAAATAATTTTAAAGGATATGTTAGTACATACACACATGTTAAAGGGCAAATTATAATAAAAACTACAAAAAATATATGAAGTTATATACTTGGAAATAATATACCTACATGTGTAAAAAATATTTTTTTATTTTAATACATTTACCTTGCATGTATTTGTATAAAATAATTAATGTAAATACGAACCAACACATTAGCTATATTAGTAATTATAATACGCATATACTAGATAGGCATTATATTGAACTGATATACTATTTTAAAATTATAGAATACAGCCATTTTAAATTACAAAATCCCATTGATACTATAACATGCTGTTGGATACAAATGAAACCAACAAATTACTATAAAATTAATTTATATTACTTGTATATCTACATTAACTTTATATTGCAATTACTATAGCATATAACATGTTTAAATATATACAGAAATAAGTACACTAAAATCATGGAAATCACTTTATTTTAAAATATTTGAAGATACATAATTTTTCTATACAGTTAATATTGATTTACTATTAATGAAATAAGATCAGAAAATTAAATTTTTTTTAATAAGTAAAGAGGACAATAAAATTATTTAATTTAAAAATAAATTAAATTAAATGATTAATTTTAGAAGAAAAAGAAAAGTAAAATCCATTAGATATGTCCCAACTTAAAAGGACTGGGTTGAAAAAAATATTTTATAAATAACTTCCTATACATTTGGTAGTCAGTCTTGTCACTATATACCATAACTTCTGTACCTGAGAGGCAGAAAGGATCAAGTTCATCTTTATCAATACTGAAGTTATGTTTGAGATACTGGTAAATTACATTAAGAACCTGGTCCAAATATTAATACTTATAATAGATGAAATATATAATTTTTAAAATTGAATAGGCTAAAACTTAAAATATACCTCATCATTATAAATTTAAGTTCACTTGAAAGTTATAAAAATGGACTAGTTCCTTCTGCCTCTTAGGTATAGAATTATTGTTAGTATTAGTGACCTGCATAATATTTGCTTCAAACCAATTAATTTTTCAGAAGAATCTTTCAAAAATGTATAACTCTAAATGTGAAATTAACAAGTATATTTTTTTCATCAAACAAGCAATTCTAATTACAACTTTGTCACTTCTCTAACCTTGAAACCTTGATTATTCTGAAAAATAATTCGAACTTTATACAATGTAAACAAAAGTGTGTTAAAGTTAATTTTGAAACTTTACCAAATGTATTTCAATATATATTAGTACAAGAATATAAAATGTGGCTTTACAATCCCTCAGAGAACTTTGAATAGGATTCAAGTATTTATCTTAAATAAAAATTGATATAAGCATTGTATTGTTGGAAACAGAACAAACAATATTAAATCCAATGATATTAAAGTTCCATAATCAAATGAAGAATATGTAAGTTTAAAAAAATTAAAAAATAAAAATATGATATTGCAAATACATGTAAGTCGATACAATGCCATTGATTAAGATTCAAGGGAGTATAATTGAAACATCAATTCCTGTAAACTAGATTATTGAAACAATAAGAATGAACTACTTTTTTCATATGATTCCAAAAATTCCATTCCTTTTTAAATAAATTAACGCAGAAAAACATGACAATATAAATAGCTTTATATAATTATAATAATTAAGCTAATATAGATAATTTGGCAATATCATACTTGGAAAATAAATATTCAACTACAGTTCAAAGCATCAAATAGTATAAAACAAAACTTAAATGTTATACTCTGTATATGACTTGTAAGGCTAATTAAAATTACTAACAAAACTATGAAGGGGTTAAATAAAAATAGTAATCATTATTCAAGTTTATTTAGGGATTAAATCAAACTAAACACTTTTAAACACAATCAAGTATAAACAAAAGTAAAAAATTTCAAAATGCAAAAACAAGAAAAACAATGGGTGCAACAACAGTATATCACTGTATACTTTATAGTGATATGGGGACACTTACTTAACACCTAATTTGGTTGCTACCACTTTCCAAGGAGAGTAAAACTGCACCATAAATTTCCTGAGAATGGATAGGTGAAAAAAATGTATGTGTACAGAAATAATAAAGAAATGTTTTTCCCATTATTATAATAATTATTATATCAACAAATTATAAAATTGAATATTTTCTACGATTAGTTCTAGTTTACAATATTTTACATCAATACATTATTTGTATCACTACTAAAATTTGACTTTAAAATTAAAATTAAAAAATGAAAATGTGATTTTTAATTTAACTAAAAAACCATGCAACCTAAATAAATATGACTGACTACCTCTAATAACATATAATACAAAAATATACATTTCATTGGATATTATAAATATGTTCCTTAATTGAAATTTACACCAAAATGGCGTGCAAAAATGAATAAATTAAATTCAATAATATTTTAATTCATCCACATTTTTTATAAAATTAATTATTCTTTCATCTAATATTAAAAATAAAAATGTTTTTATTATTATTTAACTACATTAATCAATCAATACTAATATTAATGTATTCATAATTATGATAAAATTTGAAAGTTCTGCCGGACATAATTTAAATATACAATTCTATTACATCATATTATAATAGTTTTAGAAGAACTGTAAATAAAAACTGAAATAAATAAAATAAAATAATATTAAAACAAAGAATATAAGTTCAAATTAATATGTTCTATTTTTTCAATTAGTATACAAAAACTATGGTCAATCATTACAAAAGTAACTTAGTTATAAAAATTATGCTTCTGTCCGATGTAAATTCAACATTCATTAAAAAATTAATTTTAATCTATCATCTGCATTATTTTATGTTTATATTTATTTTAGTAAGCAAAGGCAAAATAAATTGTTTATTTTAATTTAATTATTTATATTAATTTTTTTTTTAAGGAATTTACCTGTTTGGAGAAGAAGACTGATTAGTGATTTGACGTTTTCCATAAAACCTTTGTTGAAATGAGGCTGATGGAAATCTTAAATTACTCTATTTTAAAATATATATTATATGATTAAAATAATACAAAGTATGTTTAAATAAATGATATGAAAACCTACCTTTCCATATTTTTGTTTAACACATTCAGTAACTAGATCTTTACATGAATTTTGATGAACCGTAATTAAACAGCCTATAAATTAAATAAATATGTATACATTTTAAATAAATAAAAAAAATTATATAAGTATGCATACTTTCACAGGATAAAGCTGGTTTATTTTCTAAAGGTTTTGAACACCAATCACATGACTGCTCGAAATTACTATATGGTGGAGATATCCATGAGTGTAGAATCTTCTTTGATTTATCTTTTTTTTTTCTAAAAAACAAACTTCCTCTTTTTCTTCTTTTTGCATTTTGGTCTTCTGACATACTAAAAAAAAGTTATTAACAAGTTAAATTATTACATGATTTTTTCAGAACAACTTTATGTATAATATTTAAACTAACTAAAATAAATAATGTGCAGTGCAGATAAAATTAAAAAAAAACTCACTCAGAAAACAAATTGTAGAAAGGTATATTTGTGTTATCGGATGAAGGGGTAATATTATAACAACGTTTCATTGTACTATCTACATCCAATGTTTCTTCTTCAGTCTCACTGTCTTCTGTACCACTAGGACGACCTCTATGGTGAGTAGGATTTTTGTATTTACTTTAATAAAAATAAAATAGCAATAACAATGTATTTTAAATAAAGCATTATACGTGCAGTCTGTGATAAAGTAACTCACAATGTTTTTATTTAACTTTTACCTAGTGTGCAATAATAATACTCACAGTTTTATCAGATAATGTTAAACAATTGTACAATCCATTTGTTTTTATTTTTACCAAAAGCAATATCAAACATAATTTAAAACTATTTATGTAAAGATTAATAAGTAAGGTAAGTCAAAAAAATATTTACAACATTTATGGGAACAACATAAATATTTATAAATACCATAATAGATATAATAGATAATTTAATGAATAATCTAATAAAACTTTTACTGCTTTAAAAAAGTACATTTATATTATAGAAATCTAAATAGACTTACAAACAATTTAATAAAATATTTTTATTTTATTAACAATTTGAGAGCTACTTTTTATTTCTTTATTTTTTTTTTTATGAGAATATTATACGAAATAATATCTAAAAATTATAAAACCTCGGACACTCAATATATGTTGTATAATATTGTGAAGATTGACTAAGAAAGAATATATAGGACCTAAGAAATATTCAGTTTAAGACAAATCTCAATATAATTTTGTTTTATGAGTTTTAGGATTATTCGTAATTTATTTAAGACATTTTTAGCGTAACCTTCTTTATTAACATGATATCTAATTTAGATGGATTGATTTGTACATTAAATCTTGTAAAACGGTGATCATTAAATTCAACTTAAGGTGATGATACAAACTTAGATGATATGTATAGATAATAAGCAAGCATCTAATATTAATTTAACCTATGAATTAAATTTTAAATAAATAAAAATTGTAAGCCACTACATTTGCTTATATATAATATAAAAATATAAATTAAGTATACTCAAAACAACTTACATCGGCACACTATCGACATCATTATTTATAACATTTTCTTTGTTTATAATATCATGAGTACCCATGATTGAAGGTGTGGAAACAGACTTTTGTAAAGGAATTCTGGGTTGTAACAAACATGTTAACATGTTAATATCTTTTACAACTCGTTTTTCGATTATTTTATTAAAACCATTCTAAAATATATGTAAAAATATAAATTGAAAATATAATAAATGTATTTATATTTCAGTTGTATACCTGATAGTCAGCCTCATTAAGAGAGTGCGTAGAAGAATTTCCACTAAACCTGCGACTAATTAGACCCACATTTTTATTTAACTTTTGATGACGAAATGATGAACTATCAGTTAATAAATTTGCTGTACTATCTGAAAATGGGTCTTCTGTCTCAGATTCCATACTACTCAAGCTAGCACTAAAAATAAGATTAGATTACAATGGTGAAAAACACAAATTGTTTAATTGTTACCTTTTTTGTTGTTTTACAATTTGCAAACTATTTAAATGATTATTGGTAAAACCATCTAATGGTGCCCAACTCCTTCTTCGCATAATTCCATTTTCTTTTGATTCATCACAATTTGTAACCATGTTCCACCAATTGAGAGAGTTTTCTTAAAAATAAAACACATAAACAGTATTAAAGAACTTATATAAACAATACATATATTAAATTAAACATACTATGCCCAACAAATCCAGCTTTGTGCTTACTATTTGAATCAAACGTTGAAGATAAATCATCATGAGTAGGAGAAGAATTAAGGCTAGAATTATCTAAATCAGATAGACAGCGAGGTTTACTCAATGAAGGACAAGATGAACTTAATGAATTGTTTATTCCACAGTCATTTATAATCTATAATGTAATATGTAGAAATAAATAATAATAATAATAATAAATGTAAAAGAATAATAAATATATCGAAATTGTTTAAGTTTACATGAGTCAATCCTAATGTAGCTGAATCTCGCATTTGTTGAAGGGCCTCATGTATTTCATGTAATTGTTGAATATTATCTTCTGTAAATAACATATAAGCCTAACATATGAACAATAATTCAAATTTTAAAAACTTATAATTTGATAATCATACCAAGGACTGGATAGTTTCTTCCAGCTGACGAATGAGGAGTTACACTAATTGTAGGAACAAGAGTACTACTAGGCATTGTTCTCAACACAAAATCTGTTGAATCAATACTATTAATATCATGTGTAGCAGAATTCATCAGGGAATAATCAGTCACTGTATCTTCTTCACTATCATCCAGTTCATCTCTTTCAAAGTTATCCATTACATGTCTTTATGATTACTTAGCTCTAAAAATAAATTTAAAATACAATTATAAATAATTTAAAACTATTAAGACGGAATTTCATTAACATACATAATTTTTTTTACCTTTTCAACAAAAATTATAAATATTAATAATTATAAACTCATTTGAACAAATTACTTGAAAAGATTTTATTTTATTAAACTATTAGATAGCAATATATTTACTTGTTATAGATTTTATGAAATATACAACTAAGAATTCATTAAGTAATTTTCCATACATTATTTAGATTTAAAATTTTTGCAAAAAAGTTTTATTTGAAATTACAAATCTTACATATATGATTTGGGGTAAAAATAACTATACAATTTAAAGAGTGTGCTCACTGTAGTAAAATAGAATGAGTAAATAGTCTATTTTTTTTTCTCAAAAATAATATAAACCTTGATTTACTTAGTCAAAAGGGTTTATAATAATAAGTTTATGTTATATTAGTAATTAAAAATACAATACTTGGAACTCATTGTCAGTATACCAGAGGTAATCAGGGGTAACCAAACGGTCAATTACAATCTACCAATCAACCACATATTATATAAAAATCAATCTTCGATACACTGTTAGAGTTAATATTTTTAATTCCTATACATTAATTGTCACTGAGGATTCAAACTAACTAATAATTGTTACAAAGTTTTCTTATGAATTTAAGACTCACTATAACAAAAGTTTGGCCAGATCAATTAACTAATAGACAAAAATTATAATATTTTATACTTGATAATAATAACTTATAATTTCATAGTCACTAGCTTTTATTTTGCAAAATTGTTTCTTGTAGTATTTATATTTTATTTAAGTAGGTGGTTGTGAAATTTAAACTTTGTTGCATACCCAACCAACATGGAATTATGTTAAGAACATTTATGTGAGGGTAGTTATATGCAATGTACCTATCCTGTATGCAGTAAACACTAAACATTACAGAGAAAAACTCTAATATTTCACAGCATAATAAATTACTAAGGAAGAAATTAGCAAGATAAAAATTCATCTGCAATATTGATAGTAAAATTTAGTCAACTTCACAGAGATTTTATATTAAAGTAAAAATACAAAGATAACCAGATAGATGGTTATAATCATGCTGTGAGTATTTAAATTTCTTTAATAAATATACACTAGGTAATACTGTCTACAAAATTGTCAATGTCCAGATTATACTTATTCATTAAAATTTTTTATGCAATAATAAAACAAAACTCCACAAAAGTTTACATAAACGAACAAAATATAAATACCAAATTAAATACCAAGATTTATTTCAATTTAAAGAATTATCAAAATGAAATTAGGTATAATGATTTATAAATAATTAAAAAACAATTACTGGTAGTTCATCAATTTATTAATATACCATCATAAAATAATTAATTAATTCTCATTTTAAAATATCAATATTTTTGATAAATAGCAATGCAATTTACTTACCTAATACATACAAATTAAATTAAGGTTTTAATAATTAAGGAGCATAAAAATGAATGTTCTAGAAATTAGATTTGTCTAAAAAAATTAACCTTGAATACCTATACCTTGAACCGATACATTGTCTTAATAATTATTGAATAATAGGTACCTTCCAAATGTTTAGATCACCTTCAATGATTTCAAAATAAAATTTAAAATGTATTGACTTAATAGATAGTACAAATCAGAACTAAATAAACACCAACTAGACTTGACAATTTATAATTTATAAGATATAAAAGTACATAAGTTTTTTATCCTCTGCATTAATAACAGGTACACTATATTGTAATAGAAAGATTAAAATTTTAGAATCATTATAGAAGTCATTATTTTATACACAGATACATTTTAAGATAAATTCAGTAAAATTATAAATATCTGAACATTGAGTCTGATGAAATACAATTTGTAGTTCCTAATTGTTGTTTCACCTGTATTTTGTCTAGAATTTATCTTTAATTAATATTTATATTCTGAAATAGGTATAACTCACATACCTACCTAAAATAATAAATGATAAGACATTTAATACAAACAACACATACATGATAAAATTTAATAATTTGATTATTTTTTACTTGTAAACATTTATTCAAAAATTGTAATGATAGAAATACATCTCTACATCTCTATAATTGACGTCAAATTGTATACTTAATACTTTTATATAAAATGTAATTAATGGATTACTGTTTGGAAATCACATTTATATAATATACAATCAATAATATAGCATAACATACCATTTAGAAATAAGAGGAGATAAAAAATTAAAAATGAATAATAAAAATATATTATTGAAGATCACATATAATTTTATTCTCCCTCATAACTAACAAAAATGATTTAAATTCCTATAATATATAACAAAGGTCATGTTTACTATTTAAAACCAATCTAGAAATTGCTAAATCTACATACTGTTCAAAATGGTGATTAAAATAAATATCTTATTAAAATAATTGATTGTATTCAACTTATTAAAACTAATATTATATACATATGCATAATTTATAGAACACTGCATTAATATTATTTATCTCATTACAAAAAGTAATTTTCATAAAAATACAATTTAGGTAGGTAGGTAGATAGGTACTTGTATTTCATTTTAGTTACTAATTTAATCTGCACACCTACTTATAAACTTGTTATCAAACCCAGGTAGGTAATTTCACAATAATATTTTGTAACTTTTAAATGAATAAACATCATTCAGTAAAAAACTTATACATAGCAACTACATCTTATTAAAGATACGCTGAAATATTATTTTTATGCAATAGAAATTATGATGCAAACATATTATACATAAATATTTAACTATATCCCGCTATATTCAATATCACATAGATAAACATTAAACATAAAAACCTTCTATGAATGGTTTATAATAATTAATCAATTGCTACTTAAAAATGAACACAGATAATCTTGTACACAACTCCAAAATTAATAAATTTAGATTAAAATTATATCTATATATAATTTTGTTTGTAGAATTATTCTTAAAATTTCTTAAGTTACTATAATTTAGCCAATAAAAATAATAATTAGACTTGAAAAAAAGGTTAATTAGTTAAAGAAATGTTTTGTCAAAAATCAGAATAGTTAATTCAAATATTTGATTTTTTAATTCTAATTTTATATCAATTTATTTTTTTTGTAACTGAAATAAGTTTAAAACATGTTTATAGATATAAAATTTATTGTGAACAAACAGTTTTCAATGTATTATTTATGTCACAAATATCTCTACAACCATTTAAATCTGAAGACAGAATTTACCCATAGAAAATACATCAGGTGTTTATTATAATGGAAACAGGTAAGCGGCTAATCCATAAATTGAATGATACATGATGATTAGACATAGGGATATTACATTATAACTGATAAATGGGAAATATGAAAATATGATTATAATACGAACATGTTTTTATATATAATGAACACAGTATATTTTAAACAAATTTGTTAATAGTTTCAACCAAATATAATAGTCAGTAAATGATGAATGATAAATATACCTACACAAATAAGCACCAATAAGTTGGGCATTAATGGATCATATAAATATACATTGAATTTAATTAGTAAGTGTTCATTAACCCAAAGAGTACCCAATAATTACTGCATTAAGAATTTTTAATATCAATACCTATTTAGGGCGATTAAAATTGATAGCTAGAAAATGAACGATCGCACTGCAGAACTCTTAACGAAGTTTCACAAAACTCACCAACATTAAACAGGAACCGTTTTTATTGAATTTTCCAACGATAGTTTTCGAGAAACAAAATTTAGTCCAAGACCTACATTTACTTAATAGGTTTGTTGGTTGACCCAAGAAGGCCTAGCCTACCAAGTAATCGATCCGACACACAAAATAATAAATACACTGAATAAATATGCAGAAGTCATTCACGTTTTACCTTTAATTTTGTGAGATTAATCCTTCTTATTTAGTTGAACGCAGATGAAAAAAAAAACACAAAATACTACGTTTTCTACTCGATATTTATGATGACAGACTGCCATTTTGATACTTTATGTTCATAATAATGAAAATAGGAACGAAAATGATATAGAATTAGTTAACAAATAGACGTCAGCAACGTTTCCAGTGTGATAATACCAACTGATAACGATGATAAGGGAAAACCATACGCAAGGTGGATATCCACCTTGATCATACGACAAGTACAATAAGAATTACATTTTTGTCATATTATTATGATAATAATAATTGGATACTTTGATTGTATAATTTATATTTAATGATTTTTTGAAAATTTTAAAATCCATTTTTTTCTGTTCATTCAATAATATAATTCCTTATAATGTTTCCTATTACAAACCGCAGTGTCAAAATATTTAGCACAAGACTCGTAAGTCAAACTTATCTAATATGAAATAATATTTTGGGTTCCTTGGACAGTTTCTTTGCAGATTTTTAACTTTTTAACTTTTTAAATGTTTCAAAACAATTTTTGGACAATGGTTCTATATTATATTAAATAACATTTTACTTTATAATCTATGGTGGTTAAAAAAACTTATAATTCTATTATGAACTTAAATTTACTAAAAACTATAATTATTTTATTCCAAATGTAATTTATACGATTACTGAAATTATAAGAAAAACTGACCGAATATAGATTTTATCTTTTCAAATATTTTCTTTGTATTTTTGGAAGATCATGTTTTTTGCCTTATAAAATTAAAATAAACCTGTAATGTTCAAACCAACTATTCTATATAGTATTAAACTTTGTTAAAATTCATTAAATCTACAATATTTGTGAGAGTTCTAATGTAATATTTCTAGGGTGGCAAATGAAACTGGTAGGCATAGTAAGTGACTTTTTTTTATTGATTAAAGAAAATACTCTTAATTTGTTTTGCAATTTACATGAGTTATATTTAAGTAGACATCATTTAACAGCCTTCTGTTATTTATAATCATAAATAATTTGAATAAATACAATTTCAAAATTGAAAATTGGTGAAGAGTTAGTTAAGCTATTATGTTCCTCTTTTTTATTTATGCTGATGTATCATAGGCAATCAACATAAAATAATAATTGTTTTAAATGTTATAGTTTCCTTTAAGAAGATACACTGACAATCCCAATGTAGCAACCCTTAAAGGTGGTGAAAATATTTTACACCTGTCCTTGTCGAAAAAATTTCCCCAAGCCAAAGAAATTAAAATAAAGGATATCTCAGGTAATTTTACTCTATACTACTCGTTTAAATCTTGCATTTTGTTTTATTTTAATAATTTTCCAATAACATTTGTTTAAAAAAGAATATTAGCATACAATTCATTTTGTTAGGGATACTTAAAAAAATGATTGTATTAACATTTTTTTGTTAGGAGATTTTTATCTAATATCGATTTAATTTTAATTTTTTGTTTCTTAATAATTACTAGTAAACTAACCATGACAATTATCTCCTTGACAATGAAGTTCTTCAAATCAAATAATTTTATGCTTAGGAAGATAAACTAGAAGATTCAAAAGTGAATAATTTTAACTCCCCTCTCAACAGTAGACTATAATCCAGTGGTTTTGTCACATAATATACACATTATATTAAATTCAAATCACCTTTGATTGGTATTATGATATAGTAGAATATAACTTTTTTTTTCATTTTTAAAAATTCTAAAATTTAAAAATTAGTAATATAAATCTGATAATGTTTAATGACTAAAATGAGCAATTCTTTATATTATGAAGTTCTACAAATACTTCAACAAAGATTAAATATCATGTTTTATTTCAATCTATCATATTAAGTAAAACTGTAATGTTGATGTTTTTTTATTCAAAATACTGATTGATTTATTGCTACACTAAGAATTTTGAAAATTAATTTGAATCTTTTTTAACGTTCAACATTTAAATCTACTTGCATTAATTTGTTTCACTTTTATTAACTCCTAAGTCTTCCTAAATCAAACTCTTTCGTTTTAAATGAATTTTGATAGAATTAAGAAAAATGGGTAGGAAAATTTCAAGTCAACTTCACACCAAATTCTAATATATTTTCAAAACTTTTACGATATTACCATTACCTATTAAAGAATCAAGGTGTTTGCATGTCAATGGCAATGGTGAACAAAGAATATATGCTATTATTATTATAATTTTTAATTTACTATGTTGTACTTGTGATAAATAATGAAATAATGACAATATATATCAGTATCTAACTAATAACGTAACCTTTTGTATGGTTCAATAAATAATTTAAAGAATTTATTATCCTCTAAATAGTCTAAATATATAATATTTATTTATTTTACTAGTTTACTCAAACATTAACAAGTTCATAATAATTATTTAATTTTAAATATTTATTATTTATAAATTATAAGCTATATTTGAACACTTAATGTTGAAATGTTGCTTTAATAGGTACTGCATTTTAATTTAATTACTGGTAAATAATTCTGCTTGCTTCTAAAAAAAAAAGTTTTTTATCAGTTTTATGTGTTAACTTATTTTTATATATTTTCAGGTGGCTGTGGTGCAATATTTGAAGTGTTTATTTCTTCAACAGAATTCAAGGGAATGAGTATAGTAAAACAACATCAACTTATTAATGAAGTATGTAACTATAATTTTTTATGGTTTTATTTAATTTGTTTTTCCTACTTATTCTTATTGTCACTTTTAATATATAGATAATTAAAATTCATTCAAGATAATTATTTTGTATTGTTTTATGTATTTATATTGGCAATAATTGCTTATCTGTATCCAAGTTTAATGATTACCTGGTATATGATTCTGAGTAAACAAGGAATGTATTAGCCTTAATAAAATGTGTGCCAGCTTTTATTTAATTTAATTTATTTATTTTTATGTGTACACAATTTTGACCAGAAGGAGTGATCTAATATATATATATATATATATATATAAACCTATCATTTTTCTGAAAGGAAATTTCAGTCAGGTAGTTGATACATGTAGATCATTTTTTGAATTTCCTAATATTTTTCAAACTAATAAAGAAATACGGTTTATATAATTGCAAAAAATGTTCATCCGGATATGGAATTTAAACTCAGTATTTGTTATTTTAGGTTTTATAGCGGCACAAAAAAATGTTTTGGATACTTACATAATGTATATTATTATAAATATATCATTATCATTTTTATAAATATAAGCTGATCCACATGACGTCTTTTACTCAGAATTGTTGTTTTGAAAGCAATGGTTTAAATTTAAATGACCAATACAGCGATATAATTAACCCATTCCTCTATCTCACCTTATCGTTAAAGTCCCACCTGACCTAGGAATTTCGCTCTTTTTAATATTATTTATTACAGGTTTTAAAGAATGAAATTAAATCAATGCATGGAATACGAATACATACAGAAATTCCTGTTGAAAATAAAGAATAAGAATACCATTGGGAAAATAAATAAAAAATAGTTGAGATTTAGAATACTATTTTGACATTTTGTACATTTGTTTGAACTTAGTGTATCTTACCTTTATATTTGATATTATTATTATATAATTTATTAACCTATTAATATTTAAGTTTTATTACTTACATTTTTACCATATTTTTCTGGAGTGAAAAAGATAAAGTACATCCATATTAAACCAGACACAAAAGAAAAGTTTGTATAAGCTGATTGGGTTGTGAGAGTTCATAGAAAAACAACTAACTGGTGATTAAAGTAAAGGGAAGTCTACAATCGCTGGCTGGTTCCGCTTAATATAATGACGATCAAATCTGTGATGTAGTGTTGGCACTAAATCTAATATCTGCTACTTGTCACTAGGGCATGTATTGTGATTATATAGATATAAGCATTCTGGTTTTATCGATTTCTGTAAGAGTTTAATTTATTTTGTACTACAACTGACATCACTAAACCTTTCTCTCAAGATACCTAGAAGCCGGGCATGATCTGCATATTGTATTTTTATATGCCATATGTAGACAATCAAGGTAGATTTATCACTATAAACATTGTTCACAGTAAAGCGTTTCCTGAACAACAATAAGTTGTAGGATTGTGATTATAAATATTATAATTAGTGTACTAATTTTGAATTTACATGTATGTAAAACTAAAAAATAATATACCTAGTTCGAAGAAACTTTGTAAATATATAGGTACACAGCTAGTAATATTTTTTCATTTTTTTTTTCGAATAATAGTGTTTTAATTTTAGATATATTCCCAAAAAATAAAGGTCTTGTTCATTTTAGAAGTAAAAATATATACTGATCCCTCAATTTTTTTATTAAAATATCTTCAATCAATACATATAATTATTAAAATGTTCAAAGAAATACATATACCAGATATATATATATATGTTTTAGATTCTGAACGTAGTGATGAATGTATCGGTTTTACAATGATGTGTATTTTTAATTTTGTTGTTGACAATATTACAATTTAAATGTAACATAATATATTTATTAATCTAGTCTAGACTAAAAAATCTTCTTTCAGAATCGTTTTTCGTATGCAATACTACCTATCATTGAATTAAAATAGAACACATCTATTATAATGACGTATCCTATGAACGAGATCCATTAAACTCCCTACTGTACAATAGAGCTACATAGTTCCCGTACGGTTATTTTTATATTTTCATTTTATTTTTTACTTTACAATATATAGGAACATATTACATATATAATATATGTAAGTAAGTATAAAATATATAAAACAGAATAGTTTTGTAATGTATTACATTGTAATTTAAAATCACGTAGGTACACACATTCTTAACTATCCACTACATATAAATACAAATTGGTCTTTATCATCTCCATATCAGCGCCGACGTATGTCTTCTCATTTTATGATTAAACTTGGATGCACCTATATGGGTAGGCTCAAGGTTGGACTAGCCCACCAGGATACCAGGAAATTTTCCGGTGGGCCGTAGTTATTAATATATATTATACCGTAAGTCCATGGTAATTATCTTGATTTGATAAAAGAAAATTTATTTCAATCGTTATTTTATGGAATTTATATCAATTTAAATTGATAAAAGGATAAAAATAATTATTATATTATGAAAAAAATTAAACCTTAGATCATATGATCTAAGAATTAAACTATCTAGTCTTTATCACGGTCGGATACGGTGTGATATCAATGATGATAACAATTGTAGCCTCAACAATATTATTAACGTACCTACTAACCACAGTTTTGTTTACCGATGCGCTATGATACAATAATTATATAATATTGTGTATGTTTAGGAAACTTGAAATTGTTAGCTGATAATTCTAAAAATACACACAAACAGGAATATGATAAGTTATTTTACGAAAATATTAAATAGGTATACTCGTGTATTTTTTATAGTGTATACATAAACTTACGTTGGTACATTGTTAAAAAGGCGATTAGGCGAGTGAACTGTGTAATACAAACAATACCACAATATATTAAAGTTATATTTTTAATTTTGTTATTTATTTTTTATTAGTCTTACGAGACTGTTTTTATCGTACGTGTGTTTCTTGTTGCCGTTCTTGTTTATTATTATTTTTTTTTTAATAATGAATAGCAGAAATGATAAAAAAAGAAAACACTTCGGAGGTGCAGAAAAAATTAGAGCTTTAATCAAAAAGAAGTTGGCCTTAGATGCAGAAAAATGTTTAAAAATTAATATGTTTAAACCTGTTTATGAGACTATGCCTGATGAAACAGTAAGTATAATATACTAAATATCTCATTTTTGTGAGAAAAAAAATGTTTAAATGTGAATGATATGTATTTATTATTTTTAAACTGCTATTGACTTGTTTAAATTTAATGTTCATAACACAGCGATGTATACAGTGATTTGTAAACTAGAACGTTTTGCTAAACATGCTGAAATATGTTCAAATTTTACATGCTTAGATCGTCGTTAATTTTCAAAACCATTGCCCACAACTGCTTTTTTAATATTTAGTAAAGTTCTTGGATTGGAAAATACTTCTATTTTAAGGGAAGAATTTCTAGATTTTACCAAAAAATGGGATAAGCTTAAATTAAATTTACCTGAAGTATATGCAAGTTATAGAAGTGATGAGGAAAATGAACTTCCAGAATTAAATCTAAAATGTTTGCAAGGAAATGAGTTTGAACAAAATCTATGCAAAACAAATAAACGGTGTTTAAATTGTTTTCTTTGCTGTTTTAATGTATTGTTTAAATATAGATTATATGTTAAAGCATATAGCAATTTAGTTTTAGCCTATATGTATATTTTAACACTATCATGTATTCAGGTAGGCTGTGAAAAGAGTTTTTCTACCTTAAGTTTTATTAAAAACCTACTTAGAAACAGTCTTATCGATGGAAAACCTGGATGCATGGATGTTAATGCATTTAATTAAAGATATTTTGGAAACATTAATACATGAAAACATTATTGAGGAAATGATAAAACATAGCTCAGTATTCAAAAAAATGTTGGTTGTTTAATAATATAGATTACCTACCTTTACAAAGAATTATTATTTTTTTTATTATTTAATTTATGTATTCTGCTTTGATGAAATTTTTTATGTTAATGTTTGATAATTTATTTGTATTAATTGTTTTTTTATTGTATTATATTTAAAAAATAAATAACTCGTGACAAAGGCTAATCATACACTTAACACAATATTTTTTTTTTTATTGAAGAGGGGAGCTTATATTTATTTTCTTATAAATTATATTTTTAGATAATTCACTATTAACTAACTTTTTTTTATGATAGAGCTTGTCCCTTTAGGTTCAACTATGTGGCTGGTCAAAAGAAGCAGGGCCACCAAAAAATAGAATTTCCTGGTACACATTTTGGGGCTAGTCCAACCCTGACTAGGCTTTAAACAACAAAGCGAGGTAAGATATAGGTAGTTAGCCACTCTTGCAGACTGCAGTGATCTACATTCTACATTAGTAGCAGTTCAAATAAAAAACATTTTTCCAACGCTTTTGCTTGATGTAACATACAATTCATGAAAAATTAATGTAAGTAGATACTAGAATTGATTTTAAATTAATTCTCAAATCAATGATACTAGGTAAGTACTATAATACTTAATAAGGTTATACTCAATACTGGCATTACTTACATATCATTATTTAATTAGAGCATGCTTGCAACATGAAAGAGATAATATTGTAACACATCGACATAACCTGAACATGAATTATGAAGTACATTAGTTCTTTTTAATATTCCTGGGATATTGAAATTTGAAATATTAATCAAAGCTTACATCAGAAAATATTTGTATGTTAATGATTTTTCTTGGTGTTATTTTTAACATCATTTTATTAGCGTCTTCCATTTGCATTGCTAAAAGCAATCATTTTTTCATTTTTAAATCCATCCCTATCCAGTTACAACTATATATACTGAATTTAATGGATTCTTTCTATAGAATATAGAAAAGGGATCATATTGATAAATTATAAAAATGCTTTATTGATGCTTAATACTACAAATTCTATGAGAATAATTTATAAATTAAATTATTACTATATTTATAATATAATCTATCCTAATACATTACTTTGATGTTTATGATCAATTTCTATGAGATAGAATAAGACAAATATTAGATAAACAAATATCTTGAAAATATCTCAACTGTTCTGAGAAATTCTACCGATCCCGATGTTAAAAAAAAAACCTTAAAAAAACGTATAAATTATGTTGAATTGTATAATTAATTTCATTAATTATGATTTTTACCACAACAATCGAGTACGTTAAGGTTATGATTAAACCGGAGTGTAAAACAACGTACGATAATGTAATAATTCTTATGATGGAATAAAATTCTTTCAATTTTCTGTAAAAAATTATATTCGATGGTTATTATTAATAGGTATATAAAAAAAATTATCTTACAGTAATTTATATTTATCAATTATTTTTGTTAATGATAGTTGGGTATACTAAATTTACGGTTTAAAAGATTTTTCTACCTTATAGATAATACATAATATTACCATTACGATTAAAACTAATATGATACTTTTGGATTCTGAGTAGGTACCTAAATCGAAGAATACGTTTATTTCCTTGATCAGAGGTTTTTAATATTTTTTGTTTTTGTGTTTTAATAATTTATTACTGTTTATTACTTATTACTACTGTATTGTAATTATTTTAATTGAAATATTGGTTACTTGTACAATGCGTAGAATATAAAAATATGCATAAAGTAAAAATGGTAGGTACCTACATGTTGGATGAATTTTAGGAAGAGTATACAGATTTTTACAATTTACTACTTATATGCAGGAATGGATTACTATCCACGGAAAAAGAAAATATGTGCATTAAATAATTACTGGAAAACTGATAAACCCTTAATCTAAAATTTTACATTTGTTTTGGTTGTTGATGGTCAAATAATGAAACAAGAGTCTAAAGATTGCTCATCTACTTTAAAATGATTATAGTATACCTACTTAATACTTAAAGATAAACGTTTAACAGGTCGATTAAAATTGATCTAAAATCATTGTAATAAGTTATACCATACTAGCGTTTTTATCTTCTCAAATTTACCAAGTTTAAGTAATTAGTTTGAATTCAACTATTTATTGACATTGTGACTGTAAAATATATATCTATATTATATAGATGGTCATAAGCGCAAATAGGGGGGCTTAAGGGGTATTAGCACCCTCAAATAATGTTCGTGTTTATGCAATTCTGAGTTTAATGAAATATAAATGAAAACTATGTTACTTGACAATTGATATTTTTGTTTAGTCTAAATCTATTTACAGAACATTATTATTTTTATTTCTACTAAACCCGATTGTCGCGGTCATAATAATGATTATCACTTTCAGCACCGACCTGATATTATGACAATATTGTATTGCAAAGTATTTACTAATATAAACATTCCTGTACATATATCTAACACGGGAAACCCTCAATTACGATTAACAAATAACTAGTTGGTACTCAGTATTCAGTAGATGTTCACTTTTATCAGTTCAGTTATTCTTAGTGTGTCGTATAGTATATTATATTAATATTTATTAGTCATTCTTTTAAATAAAATTAAAAAAATATGTTTTCAATTTTTAATAAATTTAAAAAAAACCAGTGATTCCAATACAACTCCTAATAAGTATACATTATAATTTTAATTTCACACTTCATTTAGTTTTCTAACTTAAATTATTTTTTATAAACATGAAACATTTAGAACAGCCAAGTGAGCGAGATGTAGATGACAGTTTTACAGAGACAATCCAGGAAACTGTTTCATTTCCAGCCGATTTAGGAGATTTAAATACTGGATCTAAGCAGCCTATATTTATAGTTGTAGGTTTAAAGTTCCTGTACATTTGATACATTTGCTACTTGTGAACGATAATTTTCAGCTTTAAGAAAAATAGAAACTTGGCTTAGGGTATCAATGGGTCAAGAGATATTGACAGATTTGTCAATATTGTATATCGAAAAGGACTTAACAAATACAATTGATATTAATAAAGTGATAAGTATTTTTTCCAAAATTGAAAGGAGAATAATGTTTGAGTGAACTGTTCACTACCTATAATATGTATCACTTTATTTATATCAATATTCTATTTTAATCATTAAGTCCTTTACGATGTACAATTTTGTATTGTATTACACAGTTACTGTAAAATAAAATAATAGTATAAAAATAAATGTTCTTGTATTAGTTATTGCACTTATTAATTAATTTTTATTTGAATAATACGCTTATTTTACGCTTAATATACCTAGTCAATATTAAATATGTAATTATTGAATTACCATTGTATAAATTACGGGTATCCATAACTCATAAGTATAAGATAACATAAAAAAAAAATATAAAAGGGCTTCAGCACCCCCAGTTTTTTCATTGAAATTGTGCCCCTGTAGATGGTGATGTCGTGGTAATAGGCACCTTAAAATGGACTTCTATGTCATCTACATATGCAAATGTCCATGAACTTACAATTGTTGTATTCCGATGTTGACTTACGACTTACACCGGCCACAACAGTAGCCGTAGCATCGGTGACTGGCCGCAGCGGTTAGGACAGGTTCTCCATGGACAGCACTATCATCTCGTAGTGGACGATGAACACGTAGCAGAATGAAATGAAGTAAGCGTCGAACACGACCTGTCCATGGCGTATATGGCACAGGACGATGAAAGATTCCGCGGCGTAGAACAGCGCGTACCCAGTCGTCATACGTGGCGACGGACACGGGTAACGGCAGGTTGAACTCGTTCTCGTGCCAGCGGCGGACCATCTCGCACCGAATAGCGAACACTTTTATATGCTTCATATTCTCCCATAAGCACAAATAGGGGGTTACGGAGGGCTACCCCCTAAATTATTATTCTGAAATTTTTTCAATACCTTTTAATTACAACAGTTTATGATAATTGGCAATTGATGAAGGATAAACAAATTTAATTTTCACAAAAATTTGTTTTCCGACAAACCCCTAAAATCTAAAACACTATGCGCGCCTATGCCCTACAACCTACACCAATCCTTATAAAATATTAGATTTTAGAACCAAAATTAAAATGTTCCTTTTTTACCTTATGTTTAAATTATTGAATGGGTGGGTACCACTTACGCATAACTTCCTAAATAACCGTTTAAAGATAACTAAATAGTAAATACGCACTGAAGTCGATTTTTTTTTTATTAAATTATTTAAATATTTTTGAGGTAACAAAATGATACTCTTGCGATCCCATAAAAATGTTTGGGGTCGCGACCGCTACCCATCGCTACCCCATAGTTACGCACTGGCCCTCGTCATAGTTTTCGTTTTAAAACTTATCCGAGGTTTAGGTGCGTCATTTTTGGAGAATTATATTTTGTTATCATGAATGTCATTTTTTTATTTTGTTGGAATAATAATAAATGTAAGACATGATTACGGTTATCAACACAGGTTGGAGCTCGCGCAGTTGCGTGTGGTCACAGGCGGCGGACACGTGAACTAAAAGCGCTAATTGTTTCCAACCCCAATCCGGATACAATTAAAAAAAGATACATTTTTTCTACAATCTTTATAATTTGTTGGCGCGGCAAGTGCCCAACAATAATATATTGTTCGCCGGTTAAAATAATAATTATGAATAATAACAAACAATTGATTGTTGATTATAAATATGTTAAACAATTTTTGTTTTTAACAAATAAAATAATGTATATACAATAAATAAATCAATGTGTGGCCCACACGGCGCACAAGTAGTGTATAATAATTAATATAATGTATAATGGCAATAATATGTGCGGCCCACACGGCACACACCAATAAAATACACAAATAACTAATAAATATAATTTGGCCTAAAACAGCATACAACTGAATAATAATGAATATAAATTGTATAATGGCCTGAAAGGCGCACAAGATGAATATAAAAATAATGTATAATAATAATTGCCCTTGAAGGCTAGGCCCGTCCGCCTTTAAACACTTATATGACAAACAAATATGATCGACTAATACTCACATTCACATGTGACTATGTTGAATGGCTGATTGCGTCCACGCGACCGCACCAACCCTGTGACTAAGCAACTGCCGAAGACGGCACACCGCAATGTATATATGGATAAAATTAGTCACAGAATTAGTAGGTGCGACCACCCAAGCAGTCACCATGAAGATAGAAGGTCTACAGCGCTGACGAAGACAATACGAATGAAAACCACGTTTATCACAAATGGCTGTTGGCAAGTGACCACCCTAGAACACGGTACTATAAACGATAGGCAATGTTAATTGCGCAGAACGCCACTTACCAGACAGCCGATACGAAACAAAACGAAAACACTGAAACGTGGTTTTAACAAGATGGCTGTAGACCAACACACGAAAACTGGACTTAAAGTTGGTATGCACACCACGACAAACATGACCAAAGAGCGGCTCGGTGCCGACGACATTTACCACGAAGGCTCTGGCCGCCGGACACCACAATGAAGATAAATGTCTCAGTGCACCACACTAAACCAAAAAAAAACACGAGAACTTAACAAAACTTTGTGGCACTGTGAACATGACATTAACTTTTACAAAAACATAACCGAAAAAAAATAACTCACAAAAACGTGGACATAACGAACATTTACGCGCGACGATAACAGCGCGATTACATAACCGGCCGGTCGCGACGGAGGCTTATCACCGCCGCCGACGATGGCCACGGATACGCAACGCACCGCTATGCATCGCACGAAAATGGTAACATTCATTACAACAATCACATATAGTATACAGACAAATAGGTATGCAATTAAAAATAGTATTGGCACGAACATAATTAAATAAACTTTTCGCGACCCCCCAACAATTGACTCACAACCCCCTCCCCCCCAGTAACACATTGTAGCACGTTAACCACAAGAATATGTATATACTATAAGTAAACCACAAGTAAAGGCATCATAAAACTAATTAGAAAAAAAAAATCATCAAAAATTGCATTTAGTCATTCAGTATTATTTTATGGAAAATTAAACAAATGTATTTGGTACATTGCTTCTCTGCTATGAATTAAGTGTTAGTGTAGTACAGTTTTACTTCTGTAATTTAACTAATTATAAATATAGAATAATGTTGACTGTATTTTTTATAATCTGACAATGTTCTTGTCCTATAGGTATTGGATTCTCAAGACTACTGTATTGTTTTGATATTGGGCCTACAAATTTCTAAATGCAAAGAGAAAAATCAAATCACTCTCATTGAATATTATCACAAAACACTCCTATTGTTATGTGACAGGAATATTTATTGATTCTTGTAACCTGTAAGATAATGAAAAAAAAAAATAAAAACTCATGAATTAAAAAGAATTAAAAAAACAGCATGCAAATTTGAAAGACATTATTATACAAGCAATTTGCAAATAAGTACTGTTATACTATGTATTAGTTTTTGATAATGATTAATATTTAAAATATAAATACATCATATTTTATTCCATATAAATACAAACAAGAAATCATTAAAAATATTGAACATTGATATTATAGTTAGATAATGAAATTTTAAGTTACTCAATTGTTAACTATGTATTATGCAACTTTGACACCTTTTTTTTCTCTTTAAATATTTATTTCATTTTAAGATTTTCTTGGAATGAAAATTGTCTTAATCGCATCTGGATATAATATACAACAATTTTTGTGGTAATTTCAATTACATGTTCCTCACGTGGGTACTTAAAATTAAAATCAATTTCAGTAATATCATCTATAACTTTATCAAACACATTGTAATTGCGACAGTATAAGGAAAAAGAATGTTCAACTTTGCTTAATAGTTCATATAAATGTGTATTAGGGTAAACTAATTGTCCCTAGACTTTAAAGTAATAAATTCAGCAGCAGGATGATAAGCATCATTATTTTTAAAAAAGCTTATACACTTTGGACATTTTTTAAAGAATAAAAGTTTTCTTGTGACATACCCACACACATAATAAACTGTACAATCTCTTATGCTACACTCTTCATTGTAATTGTAATCTGGAAGGATGTCTGATGGCTCCCATAGCCCATCTTGAATTAATTTATCCAATTTATTTTTTAGTTTATTAATTTTCTCTTCTCTTTGATTGTGTTTGTCATTGAATATTTCACGCAAATCAGCTAAAGACAAAGAGGGAGCATCTGAGTTAGTAACAGAACAATCTCCATATTTTGGTGGTTTTAGGACCGAATATACAGAGAGTATTTTATATAAGTGTAGAAACGTTGGTGTAGTTGGGTGATCGTTGGGACCTGAAGCTTGTCTGATTATACCGAAAAATTTCTGAAACAAGAACATTATACAAAATTGTGTTTGTTATATAAATTATAACTACTTATTGATAAAACATTTAAGTATTTCATAATATTTTACTACATAGTATAAGAATTCATATTGGGATTTTATATAGGTGTACTTACTTCTAGAGGATCTTGACAAATTTTCCTAGTAAGAACATAGTCATAACCACACTTCTCTAACAAATACTTTGACAAATCAATTGTAGAGTTTAATGTAACTCTTAATGTTTCAGCAGTTTGGTTTGTGAAAAACTCTTCTTGTTTAATATTACCTGCTAGCATTTCATTTTCCCAACAATTTAAATAATTTAATGCATCTTGGAAACTCTGAGTAAATATATTTAAATCATTATTTATTTATTTATTTATTTATTTTTAATAATAAACGCCATACGGCTTTTACAATATGATACATATTAATGAAGTATTTATAATAACATATTTATATATATATATATATATTTACAATTATACATTGTATCTATAAATTTAATTATACAAAATTATACATAATAGTAGGCTCCAGAATATTAACTATAATGGAAAACAAAAACTAAATTAGAATAATTTTAACTAGTTCGACTATTAACTAAAGACATAGCTCTCCTTAGAGGGTCCATCATCTAAATAATTTCTTGTCACCGGGGCAAGGTAGTAAGTGTCTCGTGAACGGGTTATTCCTGGAATATGAAAACCTATTCTGGCTAACAAGCAAGGGGAGTAAATTACACCAGAAACTAAATCATTTAAAAATTTAATATCACTCATATTTCTCCTTTCACTCAAGGTGCATAAATTGAGCGCTGTTAGGACTGGTTTATAGTCATGGGGTTCATGAATAATTCCCATAGATCGAGAAACCATATTCAAGAAACGATGCTGAACACGTTCTATTTGATTTATGTCACATTTAGTCCTCGGTGATCATACAACAGAGCCATACTCTACAATCGATTTTACAAGAGAAGTATATAATAATAACCGACATGACAGACCTTGCATGTCGTCTTATAAACCCTAAAGTTCGTAATGCATTTCCTACTATCCAGTCAATATGAGGTGTAAAAGATAACGTTGGAGTAAAAATAAAACCTAAATCCTCAACTTGGTTTATACGCTGTAATATCAAGTTATCAATACAATAATCATACTGAATAATTGAGTGGCATCTCGTAAAAGACATAACTTTACATTTATATGAATTGCCAACTTCAACCCAATTATATTACACCAATGAACTAACTTATTCAGCGAATCTTGTAATAAAAAAGCATTGTTCTCGGATTGAACACAAATAAATAATTTCACATCATCTGAAAATAGTAGCATTTTACCATCTATAGATTCACATAAGGAGTTTATTAGAATATTAAATAAAAGTGGATATAAGTGTCCACCTTGTGGGACTCCAGAAGTAACTAAGTATTCAGAGGTTCACCTATACCTAATTTGTCCAGAATATCTATTAACACTATGTGATTTATTGAGTCAAAAGCTTTAGAAATATCAGTAAATATAACATCAACTTGACAAATCTTTTAAATTTGTAATTATTCATTCCAATACCTATTAAAAAGTCTTAATGTAATATTTATTGTTAAAAAAAAAAATGCATTATTTTCAATTATTCAATATTTTGTAGTAGTATATTAATTAATCATGAAGTGTCATGGAAAATACATAAACCTAGGTGATGATTCCTACAATGTGAACTATAAATGTTATTTAAAAATTTATTTTACTAAATTCATAAACATGCTAAGTCTATAAAAAAAAAAAATTCAAAAATAATTTCTGCGGTTTAAGGTTAAAATTTTACAACAGTCATGTCATATTTATATGTATATTAAATAAAGTAGACGGCTACTATTCACAACAATAACAATATAATTCATGGATACATTGCTATTAATATACTTACTGCCTATTGGCTATTATAGATTTATAGTCATTTATACAATTCCCAGTACCCCTATTATTGTGCTCAAAATGTTCTTATCTTTTATTAAAAATACATTATTCTTCGGAATCTTTTATATTTTATTTTTAATAATTTTCTGGATTCTATGAACTTGTAATCGAACATAGGATTGAACAACAATGTTTTTCTGGTTTTGAAATTCAAAATTAACTTAATTGATAAAAGTACAAAAAAAAAATAAATAAAAAAATACGTTAATTTTAAGTTAACCTTGGAGAAAATTAGTTAAGTTAACTAGTTAAGTTAATTTTATCTGAAGGAATTAAGTTAAGTTTAACTGATAAGTTATCCGATTTAATGAATAAAATAATATTCAACAGTCTAACACATTATATTCACAATATGTAACCAAAAAGATTGGGTTCCTTTTTTACAAATGGTAGTATTTACATATAATACTTTCCAAAGTTCCAGACATAAAATTAGTCCATTTTATTTACTCCATGATATGGAAGCTAACTAACCAATAGATAATAAAATTATACCAGATAGCGAAAATTTTGAAATAACTAATTCATTAAGAAAACTACAAGAAATTCGTAAAGAAATACCGGACGAAATAAAAAAAAGAACAGGAAAAATAAAAATTTAACTATGATAAAACTACAGAACAATTAAATTTAAACCAGGTCAAAAGGTTCTAGTAAAATTTCAATTCCAAGAGCCAAATAAAACAAAAAAATTAGCTTACAAATATAGAGGACTATTTAAAATAATAGAAAAAATATCAGACATTAATTACAAAATAGACTTAATATTAAATGGAAAACAAACCACCGATATTATACATGTTCAAAGACTAAAACCATTTACCGATAGAATAGACAAAAAAAAAACTGTATAAAAATTAAAATTAAATAATAACAATAATATAATTACTAACAAAATGATCATTTAAATAAAAATTTAACAATACAAATTATTTGATAATAATATTATGTATTAGAATATGTTTCAGTTCACTATAATA
>JAIPRK010000910.1:0-31696 GCA_025469195.1 Chaitophorus viminalis
TCGTGTAAACGTGAAGTCATGTCATATTACGTATATTTGGATTCCATTATCCGTTATCGGAGGCCGACAGATAGCCCGAAAATAGAATAGTCGAATAAATATTAGATTAGAATGATTAGATTATATAATAATGTTGTACCTTTTAATATTACATTACCTGCATAGGTCAATCATTATAAAATACTCGTAAAATTGTTATCAATAGGCGACCTCCGAAAACTAATTTATTGTTTTTAATTTTATAAATTAAATATTTCTTGTTATTTTGTCATCACTAAATTCCCCCCCAAGCAGTACAAAAATTCCCTCCGGTTGGGAACCACTAAACTATATGATATCATATAGTTTAATGCAGTCAACAATCGACGCCACAAAGTATCACCACCCGGCGTATAGGCGAGTTGATCGCAGATTACCAGTGTACCCACAAACTACAGAGAATTAAAAAAAAAGAGAGAATTCCTGGCATCGCTGTTAAAATTAAGACATGTTGATTTCAATAAAACAACAATTGATAAAGTGTTAACTCAATGACATTCCTGTTAACCGACTTCATATTTTGATGAATATTATCCATCAGACGTGAATAATAATATTATTCATGCGAGCTTTTTAATTTTAAAACGATTTTATTCCAAACGCCATCGACTAAACGTACCGCGCACCAAGTTCTGGTGATCGTCCATTTCTTGAAATCAAAACCGACTACTTGTACAATAACAGACGTGATTTGAGGTATCAAACAGAAAAATGCTGAAATACGACCGAAATAAAATTCCATATTTATTGACAAAGAACAAAAGGTTTTACCGAGTTCAAACGGTTATTTATGTTGAATCGCGTTTTTTTGATAATGTTTCCACTCTGCGATTCCATCTAATACTTGGACCTACTGATCAGCTACTGATGAGTCTAATCGTATTATTTGAAATACGCAAGAAGTGTTCAATTCATCCAAATAGGTAATAAAGTCCTAAAGCTAATAGATGTTCATTAAACGTAAAATATGAAATCTTAATGTTTCATTTAAGTACATTTACCCATAATTCACAACATAAATAATAGAATATCAATAAATAAATTATTATAATAACCAACAGTAGCATACGTAACATGTTATATTCAAAACTATCTTGTTTTTATTTATTTTATTTGTGACACTATCTACCTATTCGTAATACTAAACAATTTTTATTAATGCATTTTCATAAAATGATTTCTGAACTTATTATATCTAAGTATATATTTTCTCTACTATGTTTACAAAAAATTGATATTAATTAATCGTACAATCTAAAAATGAATAGCAATTCTTCTGTTCTTGTAATGAGTGCCTAACATCACAAAAATCATTACCATGATTTCTAGAAAAGTATTAATCAATTACTATTTCGATACTTGTATTAATATTTTAAAATATTATTAAAAATATAATCTACCTAAATGTAAAATAATTATATTTTAATTAAATACTATAAAATTGTTTGTGTCTTCTTAAATATTATACTTATTGAAATATTTTTCCTTAAAATGCTTTTAAATTAATTTTTTATAGGATAATATTTAAATGTATATATTTTTTTAGGTAATACACTATCAAGCAAATGAAATATGTCTCATTAACCGTTGAACAATTAGTGACTTTTTCGTGATGAGTATTAGGTACTTGGGCAAGTTCGGAGCACTCAAGTAGTCTAGGAATACATTAGAATTCACCGAGACAGTAAAATAAATTTAGTACTACATTTAATTAACGAATGTATAAATTTATCTTTTTTTTTTTCAATTGAACGTATTCTAGTCACATTGGATACTGGCTGCTGAGAATTTCTTTGCTATTATTAATTGTATATAAATGCTAAAAACCATTGGATTAATGCTTTATACAACATTTGGTATTCAAAAGCTATTCTATCAAATTTAAACATAAATTAATTTGCCAAATCCCATCATCGTTCAATACAAGGACTGCTTCATACCTAGTTGCAAACTGGTAAACCATATAAGAATCATCTTATGAATATATACGTTGAATTTTGATGTACCAAACCATTTTTCAGTATATTAATCAATGACCATTGATATGTAAGTAAATTTATATTGAATAGTACATTACATTATCGTTAATATTATAATGGTTCGTTTGCAGATTTAAATGATTATTGTATGGCAGACATTCGAGAAACTGTGTCGTAATGTCAACATCATAGAAGTATGCTTATGTAGCCACAGTATATAAGTTCACTAAAGACCTTTGTGATTTACCAAGTTAACATAATATGTTGTACTAGCAGTTATAGATTATTTGAAGAGCATCTTAATTTTTAAAAATTAACGAATACAATTAAATATTCTTTAAAACTATATTGTAATGTTTTGGTAAGCTATTAATGTCCTAAGAATTATGCGATTGTAATATTAATAGTTATTCTACCTTAAACTTTTTTATTGTTGTATTTAACTCATGCAATCGGAACATGAATTAATTATATTGAATACCAACTTAAAACACTTTTTTATAATTATAGATTAAGTTTGTAATAGTTGCAATCAATAGATTTTACATTTTTAATTTGAAGAATAAAATACTCTGCCAAGTACTTAAATTTCTTCTCACGACCATTAGATATAGATAATAATAATAAGCTGTAACATTCATATTATTGTATCGTTATACTTATCAATGTGGTTCATAAACAAGTTTTTCTTTTACCTATATAAATTGACTTTTTTAAATGAAAAGGGTTATTTTCATAATATTAATTATTTACTTTGTTTCTTAAAGTCTGTTAAATATATGCATGTTGATGATTAATAATACTGTTATAGTGTTAGTTTTAAATAATTTATTGTCAAGTAGTCGTTTAAGAGATTATGTCCTAGTTTTAGTCCTGGTTAGACCAAAAAACCTTATCACTATAGTTCAACAGAATATTTTTATGACTTGGTAAAATAAATGTTTTACCAGAAAAATTGTTGAAACCAACTCGACATTTTCCAATTTTTGATATTTAAATTTAAATTTTCTTAAACTAAATAAATAAATATCTTTTTTCTGTTACATGGATTAAGATTTAAGTATTTATTTCTTTATAAATTATGTTTGAATGACACATTAAATCAAAACCTTTAAGCTTGAAATAAATAATCTTATTGATATATTTTGGTAGAGGATTAGAACATTATATTATTATTTCTGCAAATAGCAGAATTCAATATTATTTTACTTTCTCACAGAATAATTCAAATTTGTTGGTCATTACTTCATTAGAAATAAAGAGTTTATACTACTATGGCGGTCTAAATGTCCAATTTGTGTAATAATAAATTGATTTTTTGGTTTCAAGGTATTACATACATTTTGATCTACAACTAACCATATAATACACATTTTTTATGTATTTGTTGATATTGAGCTACTCTTACTAAATTTAAAGATTTTTAATAACTTGTTAGAAAATTGTGAAGTAAACATGTGGGTAATTACTTCCAGAGAGAAATATTGTTCAGATAATTCTTGTATTTTGTAAATAATACTTGTACATAATATTAATTAAGAAATTCATATCTGTGTAACCATGAAGGCTTCCATGTGTTTTGGTTGTATTATATTTTTAGTTTCAGTACAACATTTTATTCAGTGAGCGCATATGCTTCACCATATTGTGTTTTATTATTTATTATCAATGTCAATAGGAATTAGTGTGATCATATTGTGCTTTTTTCACTATACCATACCAGGTTATTATTATACCATAATTTTGTTTAATACCGTCCATTTCAAATAACTAATTACATTACACCATATTATTATAAAACAAGTGCATTAAAATTAAATTGAACAATACTGATATGTTTTCATTCATTCATTAATTCTATTTGAATTATTGAACACAATTTAATACAAAGAACACAAAAAACTTAAATATTTTTACATAGTCGTATTAGGTACTCCAATGTACTTCTAGTAATGTTCTGACTTTAAACTCTATTCGTCACATCCGAACAATACAATATCCAGAGTTGGATTATAAATTTATAACTATTTCAGGATTAATACAACAAACACTATCTATTAATGCTTGATAAATATTCTAGGAAATTATTGTCTTGAATTCTTGATTGACAACAGACAGATTTGAACAGTATGCGTTTGATTTGTCTTAACTTTAAAATTGATTTTGTCTTGAACAATAGGAACGTACTTACGTACTACATAGGTATTATAACTTTTTGAATATTTGATCGAAACGTATTATACTTGGATGCACGTCATATTAAGTAAAAGCATCTAACCAAAAGGCAGACATTTTTACAAGTACAATATATTGCTAGTATATTATATTCTATATATTAAACACGATTCGATTTCAAATATTTGTACGGTCATACAAAAATAAAGTTATAGTAAAAAAATCTGAGGTAAATTCAAGTGAAAATCAAAAAGAAATCAAATAGCTATCAAGATTCAAGATCAACTATTATTTTCGTTATCCGAAATTGTTATTGTTATCATTTCCTATTATCTGGGATTGCTGTTATTTTTATCAATGATAACAGACATGCTTGAATACTTCTGACTTGGAACTTAGTACTAACTACTAAGTAGTTGAAGTTCTAGAACGTGCGAGAAATGCGATCTAAATAGTTGACGACGACGACAACTGATTGAGTAATCAGATTTTAAACCTTAATTAATTGTACGTGTTAATTTACTTGTGCTTTTGTTCACACAGCGATGCTGATAGATCTACCGACCGGCATTAAGTCCAATGGCTTTGCAACGCAAATGAGACACTGGGTGGATTGTGGAACGAGCACTTTCAGTGTAACTTATCAAGAAGTGATCGTTGGTGAATGAACATAGTGCACGACTTAATATATTTCTAGGGATGAACGAAAACTATGCGTTGTACATCCGGATTAAGATGTATTTTTTTACATTGAGAAAAAGAAGTGTACGTATTATTTTCTACATACTTTGTTATGTACCCAAAATGATAAATTTATCAATACCTGTTTAAATTAATTGCCTTCAACAATGAACATTTGCAGTTTAGCAAATGGGAGATGACTGATATTTTCACAGAAATATGTCATTAATTCTTTTTTTAAATCACCAACTATAACTGCATCTAAAATGTTTCACATCTAAAAATAATGAAACATTCAAATGTTACAAATATTTACTACTTTATTCATTACTCTAATTCAAATAGTAAAGATAAAATATAATAATTCATATTTACTATTTTCAAAAAAATCATTCTATCAATGTTTTTGTATAGGTATAAACATTAATTGTTTTTATGATCAAATAAAATATGATTGCTCACTATAATTTTGTTTTTACATTTTACTTCTATAAACCAGAAACACTACTCTCATGTTTCAAAAACTGATTGTAACTGAACTTATTTAACAATAAAAATTGCCATAATGATTTGTAATTTCTTTTGTTTTACAAAAAATGGCCACCTTTCAAAGAAAGGTTTTCTGTTGGGTACACAAGAAATTATAAATCATAAAAATAAAAATTTATTAGAAATAAATAGTTCAAATATACATTTATAATTATAGCCTTACTCCCCATTACATTTTTACAAAAATGTATAGCTGGGTTATATTACCTACTAATAATAGTTTTTATATACTAATACTATATCGTAAAGTTTAATAAAAAAATATCTTTTCTGCATTCATTACATTATTTGTAGTGCAGTTTTCATAAAACAATTGAAATATTTCAAATATTTATACTTAATCCAAACTTTAACTGACCTAAACGTAATAAATTATTACATTATTAATTAATGTAATATTTTAACAAAAAAAAAAAAAATCTTAAAAATAACTTGATTTGTCATTATATAATTTATGTATATATATTTTTTTATTAGATAGTAAACTATGGAACTAATAAAATATCTTATTTATATGAAGGTTGGACAGTTGATGGTCAACAAAGAAAACTATTATAAAATTGTGGCTAAAGTGCTTGAAAAGACAAGGAATACTTATATCGTCTCAATAAAGCAGTAAGGGCAATTTTGAAAACATTACGTTTTTTAACGAATTCAAATATTAACTCTTGTTTTCTGTTGAACTTGACTAGTCTTATTGGATATTGGTCTTTGAGTTTCTTAGCTATCATCAAAAATGATGTAAAATTGCTGAAAACTGTTGGATTAATGCTTTACATTTGGTGCTCAAAAGAAATTCTATCAACTTCAATCATATGTTAATTTCATAAATCAATGGTCAATATAAGGACATTACTGCTTAAATTTTAACCAATTTAAGAATCAACTAATGCGTGAATAAAACCAGTGACCAGTGTATGTTAATTGTTAGTGAATCTATATGTGCATCTATATTACCATGTTAAATTATATAATCATTTATAATGCATCCTTTACAGATTTAAAAGGATATCATACGGCAGATAATATTGAGAAACCGTGATGTAATATCAACATCACAGAAGTATGGCAATCTTAACTGCAGTACAAAAATTTACAAAACCCATTTTGATTCATCAAAAATTTCACTATTGTTAGTAATTATTGACCATCTATAAAGTATCTAATTTTATAACTTACCGATTATAATTAAATACTCTTTAAATTTATCGTAACATTTAGATCAACTATTTATGTCCTAAGAATTATACGATTGTATTATATTCCCTTTGTCAACTTTTTTATTGCTATATTTTTTATTAATAATTTGAACATCAATGATTCTTACATAATATCAAATGTTAACATTTTGTGTTTGTGACAACATGGTTTAAATTAAAAAATAGTCTCTTTAATGGTTTATTTATATTAATGAAAAGAAGTACACTGCCACTATTTTTATTCCGTTCCACAATAATTACACATAAATGCTACTAAATCATAAGTTTAATATTTATTGTGCCATTATACTTATCAATATGGATTTATGAACAAGTTTTTCTTTTACCTATGTACATTTCTTTTATTTAATTTTCATTGTATTAACTTTATTCCTTAACTATAGTCAGTGAAAACCTATGGATTAACCTATTATACAGTAGTGTTGGTGATTATTATTACCCCTGATATAATAATTAGATGTAAATTGTATAATGTTACTATGCTAATAAGTAGAAAAAACTGTAGTTAAATTCCACTGTTAATCGTTTAGTGATGAAACCTTTTATGGTTAAATGACAACCAATGAGATTGTATAATTGATGATGAATAATCTAAGAATGCCGTATAATTATTCTCAAAATATTATTTAACAAACTTTCAACAAAGTAGTGTTTTTTTTTAAAAAAAATATAAAATCAGTATAGTATTTTATGTTTCTTAAATCTTATTAACATTTACATAGTTTTCATTTTGGCATTATTAATGATTAATAGTAGTAATTGTAGTCTTTAGGAAATCCAAGTTTTATTACCAAAGAACATTGTTAACATACTTACATAATACAGCTCCACAGAAAATTGCTGTAATTTAACAAAATAAGCGTTTTTACTTAATGATATCATAGAACCCATTAAAAACACTTTCTAATTTTTGATAAATTTTCTAGAGCTATATAAATAAACTTTTTCCAGTTTATAAATTAACGCTTAAGTATTTATTTCAATATAAAACATTTTATACCTACTATAAAAAAAATTTACTTTAAATAAATAATTTTACTGTTGGATTTCCATAGACGGTAGAAGAATTTCATGGTCATACAAAGGAATGGTGTTTTTAATATACAAATGATAAGAAGAATTGACATCAATCTCCTTTTACTTTTTCATTAATTAAAACATAATTTTAATTTTTGGTCGTATACATATTTGTTTTATATACTGCTTCCACGACATTCTGGTATGTTTAATTTGAGTATTAGATGACAAGGTTTCTCTTTGGGTTTTTACAATTTTTTTAAGTTATATTTTACTATGTACTTATACTAATATTTTATCTTGTGAAATTTTTAATATCTTTTGGTATATAAAGGAAAAAAAAATGTTGTTTCAAGCTAAGTAAATATTAGTGCTAAGTAAACATTTTTGCATTTAAAAGCATATTTTGAATTGAAGAGTATATTTTTATGTTATCAGAATAACTAAAAGTATAAGAAGAATATATTCAACTATTTAAGAGAGTATTAGAGTATTATAATTTTGGCAATTTTAAGACTTTGTTATTCTAGCTCTGCTTATCGCAAAATATGCTTTTAGTTGTGTTCAAACTAAACTTACTTTGGTCATTACCAAACTGTACATTCAGGGTTGGTTCATGATAATTTCAGGATTGACCAATTAAAGTTAGGTTTTTTATTAACAAATAAATGAGTTACAGACCTTAATTAACTTTTTAATCCTTTTATTAAATATTATTTGATTGATGTGAAATAAACTTTTATAACATTTGTCGTGATTGTGATTGTGATTGTGTGCTTCTTGTGAGTTCTTAGGACTCATCCTAGTTCGAATCATTAAACCAAAAGCTGCTTTATCTTATAAAACTTTAAATAAAACCAGAATAAAGAATTACATACATTTTTTCAATGGTAAATAAACTATAACTTTTATTAAATAGCATTATACAATATGCAGTAGGTGTAGTATAATTACAATTAACTATTTGTGGTTTTATTTATTAATGAGTTGTATTAATATCAATGCAAATCAAGTTGAAAAACAATTTATATATCATTGGCCTATGCATGGTAATATATCAAAACTGTCTGCATCACAAAAGCAACCTTCCAGTTCATGGAGAATACACTTGTGTATTCCTAGAAAATTTTTCCGTTTGTTAATATACAAAATATACACTATTAAGTATTAAGTATATTGTAATATATGTAACAGAACTAGAAGATATTACACAACTGCCAAAAAAAAGATTTTTAAAAAAAAACACTGATGCTTCTATCATTGTTGTAGATGAAAATAATTTACCAATAATATTAAAACAAAAACAAAAAAAAACATTTGAGTGTATTAATTATCAACATTATGTTTTACTTTTAAATTTTAACTGACTCTAGTTTTCAGTATTATTATTTTTTTCTGATGATTTTTAGTGCAAACCAGGTCTAGCTCAGAAGACAATAATACAAGTGAATCCTTGTGCTCAAATAAAGTGTTAGAATTAAATGATCCTTCGAAACCTAAAAGTAATTTTTATTATCATGTATATTGCCTATTACATATTGCTGAGTTATTCTAAGTTAGTAGTTTAGCACTGAATATACTACTCATATTTTTGTATACCTACCACAAGGTGTATCAATTTTACTAATTTTAACTATCATTTTTAAATGAGGGTTTCTCCATTTATAATAATTAGTAAATAGCAAGCTTAGTATATTAATAAACTTGCTTACTAATTTTCATTCATCATAAAAATGTTTTCGGTTCAATGTTTAATGGTTTAATGTTTTTCCACAAAGTTTTTATACATTTTTACATACTTTAACTTAACCTACCTTACTTATTATTATTATTTATTTTTTCAGTTGCTTATTAATGTAATTTATACAAAAATTTGATTTGTCTATTCTTCAATGTAGGACTAGAAAAACAATATAATTCAGTATTATTTTACTAGTAGCTATTTATAACAATATAATAGTAAGTCTATAAATAATACCATTACATTATTTTATTATAGGTATGTTTGATTTGAATGAAAACAACTTTAAATCTTCTACTGGTATGTTTGAAACTAAAAAACCATTAACTCAAATAAACTTCAATGCAGATGAGATATGTATGTTGAATTAATAATTATTAAGCTGATAAATTACCGAAATCTTGTCTGTAATGATTTAATTTATAATATTATTTTTAAAGCCAACACACAACTCAATTATAATGATGTAAGTAATAATAAAGGTATGGAAAATTCACAAATAATTACTATATCAGATTTGATGGACAGTATTCAGCACTTGGGTCATGTTCTTATGAATGATAATTATTTCATTATAAATTTTTATATCATCAACAATGTAATAAAAAAATATTTAAAACCTACCTGACAATATATTTTCAATTAAGTTGTTAGAAATATGTCAAACTTACAAAAAGTGATAGATGTTATTAAAGTTGCTGTTAACAAAAATCATGAAACACTTATGGATAGTGTAGATAAATTAAGAACTCGACAATCAACAACCATAAGTTCAAATTCAAGTGATTTGTCTCTCTCAAAGTGCCCGTAACAAATATGAAGTAGTTGAACACATTTGAGGAAGATGGAGAATAAAAAAAAATTATTAGTTGAATCATTATTTATTTAAAAAAATGTCTTAACTATAAAGTGTCTACTTTTTTGTATAGGGGTATATGTTAAGTAGACATGGCAAGTCATTTGATGCTAAACATACAATGTACCTTATGATGAAGATGACTATAGATAATCGTATAGCAGAAAACATTAATATGGAGGGAAGAAGAGGAAATAAATTGGCATTTAGTAGCCTAGAAATATCAAAAATTCTAATTGGTAAATGAAAAAAAAATCAAATTCTATTTTACTTTCAATATGCAATATACCATTAATTATTAATATATTTTTAGTAAAAAGAAAACCCTTAAATCCTATTTCCTAATATTATAGTGACTAAAATTGTTTAACAATTAGTTAACAAATTGATAAAAAATGTTAAAATTATTGATGTTTAAAATGAGTGTTATTTATTTTTAAGCTACTATTATTTACGAATTATTTTAATTTTTTTTTTTTTACAGAAGCTGTTAAGGATATGTTTTCTTTTTAGTTATTATCAATAAAAAATTATATGAGTGATTGGCTTAAACAAGCACCAAAAAGAAAATGAATAAACAAAATACCAAGTCTTGTAAGAAATTCATAGGTTATTTAATTAGATTATGCACAACTGCATCGTTCAATTAACATTAATTATATAAAAAGACCAATATTTTTCAATGTATGAAAAATATCTACTTGACTGGTTTCTAGATCAACAAATAATAATTTAATATACTATGTTAATATTTAAAATATCTATCCTGCTCTAAATTTTTTCTAAAAGTATACACAAAATAATTATATACGAAGCTTGTGCAAATTGTTAATGGTATATAATCTGCTATTCCAAATAATAGATTCCTTATGTTAGTGGATGATTTAAAAAATTTTCGAAAAATTGATACAGCTGTTGACTATTTAACTCTTCAACATGAGTTGAATATTCTTGTGTTGTGGTTTAATTCTATTGGGTTACAATTTAACATTAATAAATGTAAGTCTATGTCTTTTGCCAGAAGTCATTTACCTATAGTAAACACATACTCAACAAATGGTGCAAGTATAGAGATGGTCACAACTAAAAAAGACCTGGGTATAATATTCTGTTCTCACCTTGATTTTCATACTCATATAGTCAGTCTACTGTAGAGCTTTCAAAATACTAGGTTTTGTTATTCGAACATCAAAGAATTTTAAGTTGAGCTCCTCACTCAAAGTGCTATATTGTTCCCTGGTACAATCCTTACTGGAATAAGTAATAATTTACAATCTGAAAATGCAAAACACTGTAAAACCTTTATTTAGAATCTAAATCATTAAACAATAGCCCAATTTTTGTACTTACAATTCACTTTAATTAAAGATCAATGCTTCACAGATACTAATACAGTTTATAAAAATGAACATTATATTATTTATTTAGCTAAGTTGTGTATTTATGATGGTTATGTTTAGGCTTAGTTGAAAAATAATAAATTAAGCTTTCATGTTAAAAAAAAAAACTTTTACATTTCTGTAGAAGTTACGGCTCTGCATTTTTAATTACACGGTTAAAATATCAATTAGTAAAATAAAAAATTTAATGGAACTTGAAATATATTGTTAATTTATTATTAATTTAATTTATAACATTAGAAAATAAAATGTTTCTATAACAGAACCTACCACTTATTTTATTTTAACCTAATGTGTAATAGATTTTATCTGTATACTATTATTATACATGAATATAAATTAAATTAATAAATCATGGAAAAATTATAAATGTCTAATCTAGGTAATAGGGTAATAGATATACTACGAAAATACAAAATATATTTATAGCACATTAATTGTAAGCACGAATTAAGATTATATCTTAATACGTGATTGTAAGCTATGATTTTCAATCTCTGTCTATCACACGCAAGACATAGGCATTTAGACGTTTTCTATTTTCAACGTACTGATCGATCAATAAATGTGATAAAAATTTTGAAAATTGATTTAAAGTTAAGTCTACTTTAGATCGACTCCCACTTTTTTGATTTTGTCCCCTAAAATTTCACAAAATAGAATTAGACGAATTGGAAACATAAAAATCAACAAAAGTTCATTTTTGGGGACGTTAAGTGCAAAAATTAAAAAAAGTGGGAAAGTCGATCTAAAGTAGACTTAACGACGAATTCAAATCAATTTTCAAAATTCTTATCGCATTAATTTATCAATCGGTACGTTGGAAATAGAAAACGTCTAAATCACTATGTTGGGCGTTTGATAGACAGAGACAGAAAATCATGGATTACAATTCCCTTAAATTGAGTTCCAAACAATTTTTAGAATCTAATAAATATAATGTTATTATACAATTTATATTTTATACACAAATTGATATATATTTTCGATGTTGTATTACTTATTAGAAAAATATTTTTAACATTTAATTTAAAAGAGAATGTATATATATAAAAATATTATTTCTATCACATCTAATATGTTGTTATCAGAAGAGTGTGAACTAAGGACAGAGTTGAAATAGCAATGGTTACTTTATGCTTATAGATGTTCAATATTATTATATTTATTTTCTGATTAACATTGTTTTTAGTTTTTGTAATTAAGTGAAAAATATCAATGAAGGTAGGTACATTGCTTATGAAATTTTACATATATGCAGTATATACTAATATCAGTCGATAAATGAAAATAAATTTTGAGTTTTATGAATGGTTAACAGTTTTTTTTTAGTTAATTATGAATTTAATTAATAAATTATTTAATGTTGTATCATTTTTATAGTCAACCAACTAAAAAATATGTTTCATTTATTTCAATATAATTTATATGTATAAATATTTTTATCATATACTGTTGTTTTTAATTTTGAAATTAAGATATTGTATTTTCTTATATCTTAAAAATAACTAAATTGTCAATTAGAAATTTGGTATGTTGATTTTATTGTTTTAAAAACTAGTAGATACAATCATGTACAATTCGCTGAACCATCAAATTTACCGAACAACCATTTTACGTATAACTATTATTTATTATTGTTAGAATTTATACTTTTTAACTAAAAAATTATTTTAATTAATAGATGTAAATATTTTAGTTATAAGTAAAACAAAGTACCAGTTTTTTAGTTATCAATATAACTCTATTTTGGCCTTGCATGATAATAACATTTTTATTATGAACTTTAATTTATTATTAACATTTTGATATTATCTTAAACAAAATTCAAGCAAATTTTTTTAATAAATATGTTTATACTATTATATTTTCAGATTATTTCATCTAAATTGCTATTATGTTGAATTCAAATAACAATAATATTGATACCATCAAATGTTCTGGTTTTGATTTGGATTTCGAAACAGATATCGAAAAGTAAGACTTTACTGAAGTAAATAATTTCAAACATTTTGTTATTTTTTTTTTTTTTTTAATTTTAGTTACTCTGATAATGAATTGCCTCTTTCATCAATTGCTGATTTATTACTTCCACTTAATAATCATAAAATTAAAAAAATTGAACATGATGATTCAGAATCCACTGATTATCAACCAGAACTAAACATAAATTATGATTACAATTACAATCAAGAAAAAAGAGTAAAATATAATCATGTGAACAGGTATGATTGTGATATTTGTGGTAAAATATTTCATAAACGTAGTCTTATTATTGAACATTTTCAAAGAAGTTTATGCTTTCCAAAAAGTCACTTTTATTTGAATAGCAATAGTTCCAAAAATCATAATGATATAAATAATCTATCAACCAATAACATAAAAGAAACTTACAAGTGCAGAACTTGTCAATCTGTAATTCAATGTAAAAGTTTTTTACTCTTTAATTTTGCATGTGAAAATATTCGCAGTATTAAAAAGCGATGGAAATGTCAAATATGTGATAAGTCCTTTACAAAATCCTCTATTTTAAAAGCACATTGTTATAACCATTATAAGAATAAACAATATAACTGTCATAAATGCAACAAACAATATATTAAGCAGTCTTCATTTGCAGCACATAAAATTGTTTACTATTCAAAAAGTATTAATTGGAGTTATGCTCGTCAAAAACATTTAAATTCAAAATCAAATGTATCTAAGCATATCAATAAAATAAATAACTTATCTAAAAGTTATGAGTGTTCGAGATGTTCAAACGTATTTCATAAGCGCTCTAAAATAATATCACATATTTTTGAAAACCATCAAGAAGACTATTCAAAATATAGTTGTGATACATGTTCAAAATTGAGCAAGACTTTGCAGGATGTCGTTTTACATATTGAAAAACAAAATTTGAAATGTGAAGTATGTCCTGTATCAAAATTTACTTCATTTCATAAACTTCACCAGCATTATAAATGGCATGTTGGTTTAAATAATTTTAAGTGTCAATATTGCCCTATAACATTTTCAAATTATACAGATTATTTAGCACATGAAGAAACTCACATTGGAGAAAAACCATTTAGATGTCATTTTTGTGGCAATTGGTTTCCAGTATCATCCAATTTAACTATTCATTTAAGACATCATAATAAAAATTCTGTATCTCAAACACCAACATTATTACCTCCTAAAGAAAATCAACTGGGATGTAAGAATTGGAATAAAATAAAAAATTGTACAGTTCAACTAAACGAAGTATATAAATGTGATATTTGTATGCAAGTATTCCACAATCAAAATCAAATAAGTGCTCATATTTTGGAGACTCATTATTAAAATAACACTGTTGTTAATAGGTATATAATATATAAATATTTTTTGAAATTGTTTATTTTATGAAATAAATCTAAGTTCTCAGTTTATATAAATGACTTATACAAACTTATCAATAGTATTCATTGACCTATTACCTTTTTACAAGACTGAAATTTTAAACAAAACATATGTTTATAAGTTTTTAATTGACACTATATACTATATACTATATAATGTCAATTACAATATACCTGCAGTTGTCTATGTACAACTTAATAGCATCTATATCTTCCATACGTTGTTGCAGTTAGGAATATTTTTATTTTTATTAGTCATTAATTGTTAGTGATGGTTTGAACTGGTCAATAATTGTTACATTTTACTTATATCAATCATCTTAAGAAAAATTTGGCTATCCCATAAGGATTGTTAACCTGTTGTTTCTCTAATAAACAAATTTGTTCAAGGATGGGGCTACCCAAGAATTTTCAATATTGTTGGATCTGGAGATGATATTAAAATTATAGTGTTTAAGTCCATTTTTAAAATTCTGTTATACAATTTTAAAGAACCTGTGAATACAGTTATTTCAATTTTACATGATGGGTATAATTTATTATTTTTACCGTCTAAAATAAAAATAGGAATTTTTAGGAAATACTAGGTAAATCATAATTAAATATATATACATACAAATAATTTAGCTTGAATAATAATAGAACAACAATTTTAATTTCTATTTTATAATAGTATTTATTAAATGTAAGTATCTGGAGTCAAACATTTAAAGATTAAATTGTAAAAAAAATTAAGAATATAATTGAATTTCAAACAATTTTAATTTTTCTCACCAAATTTTTTATTTTTTTTGCACTTTACCACCTTTAAATTTACCATTATAACCTTTGTTGAGACTTTTACCATTTTTATTATTAGCCTTGTTATCACCTTTGGCTTTAGGCTTAGGTTTTTCTTCCTCATTCTCATCTTCAATATCATCACTTGCACCAAACATAACTTCATCATCATCATCTATATCATCACTAGCAGCTGCTTTAGTAGGTTTTGTTTTAACAACTTTAGAATCTGATTTCTTATGACTAACTTTACCGTCAACAATACCTTCTACAGTACCACCAATTACCTTCTAATAATAAAATCCTTAGTAATAAATTCCTTCTAATACTTCATCACTTGTATCTTTTTACCAAGAAAATCCTTTTGAAATGAAATTTTGTGCATGAAGAAAAAATAGGATTAAAACATTATTTTAAGTTAATAAAAATTATAAAAAAAATTCACTTTAAATTTTTTATTTCTCATTGAAATGGAATTTTTCGTTTTGTAGTCAGATAATAATTTAACAATATAGTTTTCAACATCAAAAAGACCAGTTTTAGATGAAACATGTGGTTAACCAACTAAATTTATTATATTTTGTAAAACCATTATGAAAATACATTTACCGAAGTAGTTCCTAGCTAGTTGTTAACATAGACCTATTAACAAAGTTAGTTAATTAACTTAGTTAATAGGTCTATGGTTGTTACTTACGCAATCAGTTTGATAACACATATTTCTTCTGACTGTATAGGATTCAACTACCTAAATGCACCCTGACTATGCATGAGCAGTAATATAATTGGGATAGGATAATAATTATTATGAGTAGGTATTCATGTTTGATAACGAATTGAATAAATCACAGTACCTATTAAGTATTGCAAATAACATCAAAGAGTGATGTTTAAAGTTATCTACACTATAATAGGTACAGAGAAATGAAGATGTATGAGATCCAGTCTTAACTAATTGTATCATAGGTGCCATGATTACGACAAATCAGTTTCAATAGCCAAAAGCATAATATGACAATACGTTCAATGCTAAAACAGTGTTATGGTGTTGATAAAGTACATTTTCCTTGGCCAGTGAAGTATTCTAGACCCACAATTCGAGCGTTTCCATGATGTCGTGCATCTTTGTGTTTATGACAATAATAAGTAGAGGATCAACAAGTACAATAAAAACAAGACATAAAAGAAATATTACGAGACACGAGTGGTTGGTTTTTTGTACCGTTTGGCGTTTACTATAGAAGTATAGAATGAACCTTTATTAGGTATACTATATTATAAAATTATATTATATATACATAGATTTATAATATTATTTTCATGATATTATTATCATTTGTCCTTATAAATACGATAGCACTGAGTGATAAAGTGAGAAAATAATAAATAACTGGATAATATATTATCTTATCCAAACATAATTTTATATCAACAGCGGGCTGTTTTTGTAATTTTCAAAAATCAAAAGATGATAACTTGCCAATAATTCCGTAAACCGTAAAAGTTCGTGAGATATACCATTGATTATAATTTATTTATAATCAATGAAAATACATAATTTGCTTGTCAACAGAAACGTCAGAAACGGAAACAGTTCAAAACACATCATGTTACGCGCGTGCAATAGTGCAAATTAGAATAAGAAGATTGGCCATTGCTGTTACAGTATTTTGAAATCGCCATCGTGTGATAGTGCTCGCGACAAAACGTTTGGGGCGCAACTACGTGAGTACGAACATAATTTTAACAAAACATTGTTGTCGGTAAGATGTGTGCATATCATGTAACTTACCGAGTCGGATAGGCAGTAACGGCGCGTGTGTACCTACAGCGTTCGTGTACGATGTATGTTTGTTCCTTGGCGATTTCAAAATGTCATGACTCAAAAGTTTATATATTATAACTTAAAAAGTTTTGAAATGCTCTATGGTTTATGCAATAACAAAACATGAACATTTCACGTGGAAACCGAACTCAATTTGTTCCTACTTTCTTACATAGTGCAACATACTACTCATGAATCTTGTTTCATTTTAATATAGTGAAATACCTATTGTAATTTCAGTTATCTATCGTTTGACGATCATTTAATTACCGAGCCCCATTGAAACTTCTGATGTTACTGGTTTGGCAAAATGTTAATAAGTAGGTATTGTAAGATATAAAATACATACATCATGTTTACTATTATTATTATCATTATTATTATGACTATCATATTATTATTTATTATCATTATTAAGTCAGTTGTCGTATGTATGCCGAATAGTGCGTATCAATGTCTCAGTGACTTAGTAGTGTTTCTTAATTAAATGTTAAATAAAGTGTTTAAACTATAATATTAACGTGTATTTTATATTATTAGTCATTTACAGTATGTATGCATTACATTTACAATTACACATGTATTTTTCTATTTGATGTAGGTGTATGTAAAACAAAATATATTAAGTAATATAAAAAAGTCAATACATTCAATTGCGTTCAATGCTATCGGTATGACAATTATGGACAACGGTTTTTAAGCATTTTAAAACTAGTGTTAAATGAGTGGGAAAATAAATGAATAGTAGTATTTTATCGTCTTTTAATAATACAATTACAGGATTATTGTAAGAAATTAAAATACTGATAGTATTTTTACTTCGGTAACCAGATCTCATATAGTTAGTGTGTGATGATTATTTAACCTTATAAAATTAAATACGATTAAATATCAATTATGTATAAATAATTTACAATAATGATATAAGTATTATATTTGACTTAAAGTTTGAAAGTTAAAACAGTTATTATTGCTTGCTTGCTATTGTCAATTTTTGTTTACACAATAGTGTAATATGACCATTATCTTAAAAATTCAAATAAATAATAGCTCTGCATTTTAGTGGTTGCTTTTGGTTGGTAACTATTAAGGTTACATTTTTTTGTATTTTATATATTAACTTTTCATCTAAAAACTTTTAAATCAATCTAGTTTAGTAGTATATTTTAACTTGGAATTTTTCTTTATTTTACAATTATAATTATCACAATTTTGATTTATAGCCAAATTCCTAGTCTTACTTTTGTAGTTAATTTTATATTTTGTTATTATATATTATTTTCATCTTATTAAATTCATCTATAGTACTTAAGTATTATATTTTTAACATGTTATTTAAAATGTATTGTTTTAGATGCCTTATTACGCAAACTTTATTTCCATTTTATAATTATAGGCTATTGCTCTTTTTTATAAATATTATTAGGTGATTGAAAATATAAACATTTTAGTACCACTGATTTAACTTAATGACATTTTACACCATTATATATATATATATATATATATATTAAGAATATAAAGATGTTCAACATAATTGTGCACAAATACAATGAGAAGTAAGTGTTATACTGTTTAAAAAAAAACAATGGATAATTAATTAATATATTTATTAGTGAAGTATCATGACACACAATATAACAGTGTTCATCTTCATTCTTGAAGTTGTCTGAATTCTCACTCTTCATCAGTTATATGTTTTCCCAGGGTAGATAAACATACCAAACGGTTGACAAACTGACCAAACTCTGAAATGTTTAACAGTCATTACAATTACAATTACAAAATAATACAGCTAGAATGATGGTACATAATGGTTGTGTATTTTATGCAAGGATGGAATTTTGGTGCAAAATTAACTTCAAGTATGAACAATGTAGTAGTTCTTACTGATTATTAATTACTCCTATTTTACGTAAAATAATGATAGTAAAATAAAAAATTAAAATTAAGAAAAGGTTAAATATTACAGTATTTCAATGCTAGAACAAAAGGACAGAGATTGAAAAGTTAAGAAACAGCGATAGCCCATTTTGTAAAAAAATTGTATAGGTCTCATGTAAACCATTAGTTAAATTGTATGTACTTATTTATTTTCCTTATAATGATATTTATAAAATGTTTGTTTAGAGGTAAATAAAATAATCCTACTATTAGAAATTATTGGTATAATTATATATTACTCACTCTCCAATTGAGTACAGCCAATATAAAATTACGATATATATAAACACAAAACTAACACTGCTACAAGTACCTACTAGATACATATTGTATGCTATTGATAAAGGGAAGTTTATTACATTATAAACATTGAGTTATTTTAAATATTTAGCTGTTTAGGATACTTGCCAGCTTTGCGCATATATTTTTTTGCATCCATGATGGCAGCGCATTTTTCTTCTTCTGTCTTTTCATCATCCTGATATTCAGATATAGTGATTAATGGTGTCTTTGAGTTGGTAGATTTCATGAGTCCAAGTGTCTCTTTTATTGCAGCCAATCTATTCTCGACTCTATATATTGATAATATTTATGTAGGTATTAAAAATAATATTTTATCAATTAGTTTGATAACAGCAGTATAAATATTAATACCTAATAACAAATTTTAAAAGTCATGAAGCAAGTAGCAACATAAGTTCTATCCTTACTAATTATTCTTCTTATATGAAAACGGAAGAAGTTACAAATTATAGCTATTAGAGATAAATGCATGTACCTAAGTTTGGAGAACAGCACTAGAATTTTTAAAAGATAATAAGCTAAACTATTATGTATCTTATCACTTTTGAGTTAAACATATTATATAACGACAAACTAGGAATACTTATACTTTTCACAATCACTTGCACAGAACTACCTATGTAAAAAATACACATTTAAATAGATCCACTAAATTTGCTTAGATACCTAAATTGATTTTTTTAATTTTCACTCTATTGAGTCTTTTTGTAATTATTGTAATTATTGATATTATCATTAGTCGCATTTATGTTTCTATTTTACTCAAATTATTAGAATATTATTAGTTTCTACTGTTTCTCCTTTTGATTTATACTTGTTATTCATTTATAATTATATTTAATTGCATCTATTATTATAATATAATATATTATGCATATTATAAAACATATATTGAGCCTACAGTTTAAGTAAAAATAAATAAAAAAAAGTAATTTTAGCGGATACAAATCGAGAAACCTAATTAGATTATAAAATATTATGATATTGATTTTCCAACTAAATCACATTTCCAAGAGTCATAATAAAACATATATTTAATATTAACTAAATAGTAATTGGGTAAGTAATCAATATCCTGAACGCTAGAAATCATATATGTACATACATTTACAATTCCCTCAATCTTGTTCGGTTGATTTGCTTAATATCCAATAATTCAAGAATGGGATTTACTATATTGATAAAGCATTACCTACGTATAATATTTTTCATGCATTTTTATTAAATTATTTTTATTTGGAGATCATATCTATTATTTATGTTCAAATTAAAATATATTACATAGAATCGTCGCAGGTCAGCTTCATGTTGACAATGGAACACTTGTTATAACAGCATTTCTTATTGATGCCGCTGTGCAATGGTAAAAGGCCTGAAAAATAATATTTATATTATCACACTGTGACTTATAAGTACTTATGTAGGTATATTCTAGTATACTAATATGGTTTGTATAATAATTATGAACAATATACATGATGATTATTGTTTATAGTGTAAAAGAATACATAATTGAGTTTGATTTGAATAAAGTCTAATACCTATGGGTACTCAAAAGCAGGGACGAATGAAATCAAAACAGTTGGTCGAAGAAATTGTTTGTTTTCTGACTATTATTATTATAACACATTTAATTAAATACATAGGTACGATAAAAAAAAAAATTAACTCACCTGCTGTCTGTCCAGTATACCTCATGACACACGTTGCGAACATTACTTCCGGCAATAGGGCCAAACAAAGGTTTCTGGAACTGGCTCCCCCTAATACACAAAAGTATATCATTATAACTACTATAGATACACAATGGAAATTATATTATCTGATGGTACATAAAGTAAATAGACTAAAGATGACGTGTACTGGACAAATAATAAATTAAATAATAATACTGATAAAAGTAAAGTGCAGGTAAGACATTATTTAAATGTATTAAGGTAAGAATGTTTTATTCTTTTTATTTATTTAATGTGTTTAAAAATTTCAATTCATTACTTAAAAGTAACTATGAAGTATTTAAAAAAATATTACTGTATAATTTCGAAATCTCCTTGTTGGTAATATCATGACCCATGATTTGACTGGCAATTGAAAGTAATACTATCAAATTAAGAATGAAATTCCTGAAACATGCAAAATTTAGAAATTAAAACAATACGAAACAAAATTAAATTTGTACTATTCAGGTAAAAATGATTGTTACCTGTTGGTGTTAATAAAAATTAATCAATTTTCCATTATTAAATAAAGCATCCATTATAAGTACTTACATGTTTCAGCCTTTGGTTGAAATAACCTGGTCGCCAAATTATAAGCTAGAAAATAAAAAACAAAATTAGTTGATTTTAATTGATTTATTATTTTTAAATCTTATTTTAGTTTTTGTTTTTTGGCAGTTTTTAAATTAATCATATCGTTAAAATGTTAATGTTTACTTGTTTACTTTGTACTTTTATATTATTAACTATAATAGGCAGTAAAAAACCGTAAATATCTACATTATAGTTTGTGACGAGGCTTTCAGTGGGCATTTGGGCAACATTCGACTTGAGAGTTAGAATGCCATTAATTTTTTGTTTTACTACTCCTGTGATTTACGTAATTAAATAGTAATTTGTACTTGAATTTTTATTTTAATAGCAAAAAATGGTTATTATTTATATCTAATATACTATAAATTATCTCAAACATTAAAACCTTAACAATTTGTTGATAAAACACGGATAATATAAACACAAAATCTCGTATTTCATGGATCTCTATTTAAAAAAAAAAATTATCTTCAAATTCAATATTAATACATATACATTTTTTTGTATTAATAACTCTCATACAATAAAAAATTACATATAAAGAATTATATTTTGGATTTCTAAGTACCTACTCGTACATCCAATGGCATACGGGTTTTAATAAAATAAACCCCATTAAGGGTTGTAAAATGTTTGGGAAATAGAATACAAGGCTAACTCATAAATAACAATGCGAATATTATTAAAAAAAAAAAAAATAGGAAAATCAAATTAAGGCTATCCTTTATATCAATCAAAAATTATTAAGTAGGTGCTATTTCATTTTATGTAATAGTATATTATTATTATTTATTCTTCTTGGGGGAGGGGGGGAGAGCTACATATTCCTATGTAAAAAAAATGTAATTGAATAAGCAAAAAACAATTTGAACTGTAGGCCTATTTAATAATTAATATTAATTTGCAACAACTCATTGTGGGGCCCGGTGTGACACCGCTTATCACCCACTAAGAACCCGAAAAGGGAAGTACATTATGTCATTATTGATAGGTATCTTTTCGTAGGGTTTAACGATATATTACAATTTTGAAGGGCGTTATGAATACCTATGTAATAGAATATAACAATTATATTCTTTACATTAAGTACCTAAAGCCAATGGCATACGGATTTTGATAAAATAAACCATTAAGAGTTGTAACATGTTTTGTAATTTGAACACTTCGCTTTCGCTAACCACATATAAAATTGCGAATTTTGTTGAAAAATGGGAAAATAAAATAAAATTTTTATTTTAGACCTATTCAAAAACTAGTATCTGGGTGATATTTTATGTAATATTATTCATGAAACCGATAAAAACCGAGAAGGGTGTATACAATTAAGAACCAAATCAGCATATAATAACAGTATAGAGAAACACGTATTTATAATGGTTCCTATTATATTCGAACAAAAATTCTGTTCGATATGTATATGTATCTGACACGTATTATAAAAATACGATACAGTACGTACACCCTATAAGCCACGAAAAAAAGTTAATAACACGTATCGTACCGGGTGAAAAACCATACGAAGGACATTTGGGCCAGGTGCTATATTAAGATATTTTATGTACAAAATAGATGTTTATTATATGTCCTACAAGTAAATGTATTTTTTCGATGCCCATAGAAGATGGCGAACTCCAATCGAAATGTACGAGAGCGATTTCCTTTATGCGTTGTTGCCTGTACCGACCACACCCCCCGAAACAACGTTAAAGCAAACCATCTGCTCGTGCTTTGTAATAAAATAGCCGCCAGATGTCTCTATACAATATCAGTTATTAACGTTGAGAACTTTAATAGTTTGAAAAAACTCGCTTAGATATTAAAACATATAGTAAAAAAAAACTTTCGAAAAGTCACGAGTAATATTATTTAATTTAAATATGATGATAGGTGATTTTACTCTTTAACATTAAAACTAACAGTACAATCGTGGTTCTATTTAACGCAGATTTGCTATGCTGTTCATTTCAATTTAAAGGACACACTAAAAATAATACGTATCCAATCTACCCCAGCTTAAAATATATTTTAATATTGATTCAGTTGATTTTTAATCTTTAAGATATTCTATAACATTAGATATAATAATAACCATTTTTTGCTATTAAAATAAAAATTCAAGTAGGTACAAATTACTATTTAATTACGTAAATCATAGGAGTAATAAAACAAAAAAATAATGGCGTACTTATTTAATTAGTTTTAAATATGTTTCAAACCATGATTGTAACATGTAAAATGCCTGAAAAAATTCTTGGATACTAATTTTTTTTCCATAACAGAACGCCCCTCCCTGAAACCACTCCGCCTCTACTTATTATTGCAACGTTTCCCAATCTGTGTACATACACCATTCTGTCATACGAATAAAAACCGTTCATATTAATCAATTTAATAATTATATAAAATTTACTAAAATTAATTATTCGGTATACAATTTGTCAAAAATGTAATATTAATGTACTTATATTTTAATAATGAAATGGATGTAATGAAAAAATATATTAATTCTATTAATGATAACAGGGAAAAAAAATTATCAATATTGTTAATTGGAGTGCGCGATGAACAGGTAAATCAAAAAAGGTTGGGGAACACTGCATAAGAGGACACGTATGATATGTACAGGTACTTTATTAAATATTATAAACATTGATGATCACGAGTGGTGGTGTACGAACCTTGACCGAGAAAAACATCGCAGTCGGGCTGAGGGGTGGTGGGGTGGAATTTCTGTACGCGCAGGGACGCGGAGGCAACATGGCGGCCATTTACGAATAGCGTTAGAAAATGCGGTGATGGTGTTGGTGGTACCGGTTTTACACGTCACTTGAACATAAAATTGGAGCTATTTATAATTCCCAAAAAAGCGATCAAATTATTTTGTCAAAGGGGTCGGGGGATATTTTTTATTATTTAACATGCACATTTTTCTTCGATAAACATGTATAAAATTAATTAATGCGATATAAATTTGCCCCTCCCGATTGACCACCGTTGAACACGAACACACGCAGTTGACAGTCGAATCGTAATAACTCGAACACAAAGATAAATATTCTTCGATTTGAAAAGGTAAATAAATAATCAGCAGTTAATTGTACAAAACTGTAATATAATATGTACTAATCGGTACCTGTACACACAAATGGATCGGTAGTACGTGATGCAAGCTATCGCCGATTCGACTGCAGTTTACGTAATTTTAACATTAATTGCTTACGAGGCCGTATAATGTAGTCGTCCAAATGCACGACCCAATTAGAATAAAATACCCGTGTAATTATTTATAGCACTGACCTTTGAAGCTGAAGTTCGTACGGAATGACAGATCTGTGTATGTGATGGCTGGGAGAGCTGGGATGTCCGTGGACGTACGTTGAAGCGACGAATGAGTACGACTGTTGCAGCAACACTGTGGTGCTCGCGGTAAATTGACCGGGGATGTGTCGCAGTGTTAGGGGCAGTAGATATTTGTGGTGGTAACAACAATGTACAATGCACACCGGGCCTCGATCGCGTGGAATTCCGAGAAAACCAGTCGTTCGACGGGTGTAACTTGTACAGGGATGAATCAGCGGTGGGTAGGGGGGAAGGACGACGGCTTAGGCGACCCGGGCTAATGGGCCCCTCCCCTCACGCCGCCGATTCAAAAATGTCGGTTATTAACGTTTGTAAATCGTTACACCAACGTACAGTGTAAAACGTTACGATATTTTGGTGGTGGTAAAACTGGGCCGCACAAAGAAAAATATTCTGGTCGGGTGCATCTGTCCCCTGGCACATCTGCCGTCGGCAGCGATGATGATCCGGTGTGGGGTGGTAGCGGGGTTGAGGGAGATCTCGGATATTGAAGGACGACACCGCCCTCGGCCTCGGCGGCACATACCTACATATTGTAAAAGGACATAATATTATATTCGATACACTGCGATGTAGGTACTGTGTATTATAGTGGTTGAAATATAGTTGCTCGCACGCACTGCAACAATATCTCAGCCGTAATATAATAAAACATCGTCGTGATATGTTCGCTTCTGTTTTAGTTGGTTGTAGTTACCTAACTGGCGCATATATCGAAATAAATGTCCCACCATTTGCGGGATGCTATCATTGTTCTTATTAACAAACCATTTTTCGGTTGCATACGAAAAACCTAGAAGTACGATGTTCGTAATAACTTAATACTGAGGTACAAGCATAATATTAGTAGTTCTACTAATTCAACCAATAATAATTATTACATTTCAACATCTTTACTTTAATAATGTAGGTACTGAATGTGACTGCACTCGCTATTCCTCTCGCACTTTGTATTTCTCTCAGTATTTCGTTTACTCGTTTCGGTTCGTTCACATGGTATAGAAAAAACACAAAAGCAGCGATTTTGATGGGTATGGGAAACGGACACTCACACACATGCTCACGCTGCGGCACGCACACACATACACACGTATACATTCTCACAAACACATATGCTCAAGCATACACACATACAAATGCTCACGCCAGCATACGCTAATACACACACACACATACACACACATGATCAAGGATATATATATATCAAATAAGTAAACCAAATCACAAAAATGTCTTGCCAACACTTCACAGGAAATTTACCTTGATTTTAATTTGATGTGAGTGACTAATTCTAAATACATGATTATGATGGAATTGGTGTTGTTTAATAAATGAAATATAAATACTGCCAATTATTAAGAATATTGAATTTATTAAATTAAATCATAGTATAAAATAAAAATGAAAGTTGAATAATTAGTATAAAACCCTACACCATATTTTGCATAAATACAATAAACGTATAAAAACTATGAAATAGAGATTACACATGTATGTATTGTATGAATGAGATTAGTACAATAAAAATTAATTCCACCTTAAAACTAAATGTAATACAAAACGCATTAATCTATAAACTCTTAGATAAAAGATTAGTTATGTAAATTGAAATAGTTAATTATAAATGTTAGTAGAATAATTAATATAAAATCTTATGCAATTTTTAGCATAAGTGTAATAAACGTATAAAAATTACAAAATAGAAAATACACATAATTGTATGATGTGTTATTATAATAAATACGTAATTAAATTCATCTTAAGAATAAATTGTATGGAAAATGCAATATGCTATAAGTATTAAGTTAGAAAAAAGTTAATTAAATTCAAAAAGTTAATACATTTATTTGTTAGTAAAAATATTACAGGTTACTACTTATGATTATTATTTTTTTTTTGAAAAACTTTGAACTCCTTTGTTGTCATACAGATACACTTTTTGAATTGAAAATCTGCAATATGTAAAATAAAAAATTCAAAAGAATCAATTTAATAAACAATTTAAATTTGGTAAATCATCAATGTATTTTGATGTCGTAATTAATGGTTAATAGTATTTAATTATCGTCGATTAAAACATTTCATTGAATACAATATTCTAAATTTTCGAGATAACCTAACTCTCAAATATCTGAGCACATCGATAACACGACAAGAACTCGACAGTTTTTATTCCCCCCTTCAAATTCTATACATCGACTGTAATTATAACCCCAGACAAATTGATTTATGCTTGTTTAGAATGTCAAATAATCAGGACGGTTTGTAAACAGTTGATTGAGTCAATATTAAATAATACATAGTAGGCATTTTGTTGGGATTAAACAAATTCTCTATTACAATGTCAAAATACAATTAATACTAGGAGTTTGGGTATATTTGTAAATACTAAACTCATTTTAACGTTTACCACAAAGTACAGTCAAAAATTATAATGTACATGATTACATTCAGTGTTTTTAGTCGTACACGTTACTAAATCATATAGGTAATAATTATTTTTATGCTAAATTGATTACCTTCATACTCCACAGTATTCCTTCAGGTGATTTTTAGTACAAAATGTAGAGCAACATTCCATTTTAAAGCCGTGTATCGGTGTATGGACTTCTAAAAAATAAACACTTATATTAATTGAACGGTCTATAAATAGTACATATATATTTTATGTCAATAAATAATATGTGAAAAAAATGAATACGTACTTTCAAAATCATTTAATCCAATTCCACCAAATAATTTGCTGCTGCAAATATTCATTAAGACTGCGGCGAAATTCCTTCCACAAGATTTGAATGGAACATTCCATCCTATTTTAGTACTATCCATTGCTTTTCCAGTTGTTGGATGGTAAACGGTTGCATTGTTAATGGGTGAGCCGATTATCGGGGCGCATAGAAATATCATTACAATCAAAAATATTTTTACATTCCTGAAACATAATAGCATAGAAACATAGTACAGGAAAACAAAATGCATAATAATATTTAAAAATTAACTAAATAATGTGTTCACTATTATATTTTTATTGTTTTGTTTCTCTTCCAATTTATTGCATTTAAACAATAATTTGAGTACAAAAATTAAATTTTCGCCAAAGAATTAGTTGCATAAAACGTGATTATAAACTTACAATATTATGACATTGTAATTATTTCAATAATAGTAAATGTTGAGCAATAATTACTTACATGTTTCGTCCTGGTGTGATTTTTATGTCAATAAACAATACAACTGAAAAATAAAATTCATTTTTATTAGTAAATTATTTAGATTAGTACCATTAAAATTTTCAAATCTAATTTTTTTTAAATCTCAATAATCTCAATAAAAACAATTAACGTGATGGTTAAGATAAAAAAAAACATTAACAGGTCTATATTAACACTGCAATTTAAAAATGTTAACTTATGCTTGTGGTATAAAGTATTATTATAATAATATATAATAAGTATTATTATATTATTATAGTAGGTAATCTGGTAATCATTATTATAATATAGGTTACCTATACTATTACCTACTGCATAATAATAAATAAATATAATTATCCCAGAAACTAGTGCTCAAAAAATAAGAATAACGTTATTGTAGGTAGTTTTGTTTATAAACCATACCTTGACTAGTGAAATATGTACCGGATTTTGTTTTAATTGAATACTATATGGTTTAAAAAATGCAATAATATCAATATCTCGCCTACAACTTAATCTAAAAAAAAAAATTAATAATTTCCTTGAATTTTTATTTATTTATTTTTCTGTACGTGTGTTGTGTTCAAATTGACATGGCGTATCAATACTATCTAAATTAATAAACATATACCTTTATGGAGTTGAGGAATCTGATCGTTTTGGCACGGTGAGCTTTCAGAGGACCGAGGTTGAAGTCTTGATCGTCAGTGTTCGGAAAACAGTAAGAGCAGATTGACATCGATGACAATGGGGTATTAAAAAAAACTTACACTATGTTGGTTCGCATCGAAATATATAACGGACGAGGAGCGCTAGTAGTAACGATATTAATGGTGTATTATTATGGTGGAGGTAATAACCGCTTGTATGTGAGTACAAACTGTTTTTAAAATATCGGCGATGGTGAACATTTGTGCTGCAATTTGTATGGGTTTTTTTTTATAAATTTTAAACAAAAATTATAAATTGATACGTTTTACAATAAGTAAAACTGATAGCTTAATAATATTGAATTTCATTTGATTAGTTTATGAGGTAAACACTGGAATATCCAAGAATTTATCGAGTAGGTAGTATAAAATTAACATTGAATTGCCACGTCTACCGTTGTGATTAATGTTGCTGAAATACCTATTTTAAATTTGAAATGGAGATATATTATGAAATATATCAACGTAATGCATAGGTACCTATATTATTCGAAGTGGATTAAACGTGTTCTACTTTGTCTTTGAATACATAAAAATTATAATAGATAACACATATAGGCATTTGTAACTATTGTTTTTATTTTATATTTGTATCTAAGATTGTTAAAAAATCATTTATGAAAACCACAAAAAGGGTTTTTGTCACCCTCGCTGTATCTATATTCTAAAATATTATAGTGGCTATTGCTGCTCAACTCTTGCAGTACCCATTTTGTTTAATCACCACCGCCCGAAACACTTATATACATATATACGAACTAGTTCGTAACTACTCTTTCATGCCAACTGTCTCACTCTGTCTAACCCATTCCTCCTCTCTCTTTATTTCTTTCTCAAATTCCGTTTTCTCGTTTTGGTTCGTTCACACGGCTTATAGGGAGAACACAAAAGCAACAATTTTTATGGCCATGGGAATGACTGCAGATGGCTTGGCTTTAATACCAACTCCGAACCGGATGTGCGTATCACGTATTTTATTATTATGTTATTTATCAACATACACACACACACACACACACACACCCGCGCGCACGTCTACACAAAAATTATACGCTTTCACCGTGACCTTAGAGGCTTAGACGTAGGGTGGTGGCGGGGTGAAGGCCTTGAATACTGTAGGACGACGCCATACCCATAGTATGCAGCACACAGTATGAGTTGTACACAATATAATAATATTATGAACGATGTAGTAACTATATAGTGTGTAGTCGTAATAATATTATAGTTGCTCACTAACAAAAGAAATAACTAAGCCGTGGTAGAACATATAACATCGTAAGGTTTCAGTCGCACTCCACCTGCACCCTGCGCAAAGTATTCCAAATATAATATCACCTTTTACGGAATTATTATTGATTGCATGTTAACAAACCTCTTTTCGATTGAAAACTTATAAAAACGTAAAAGCAAGATGTTTGTAACGTTTTAATGACACAACCGGGAAATACAAACATAATATTAGTAGATACATGGGATGGATATTGAAATATTGAGTAAAATTTTATCATAACGAATTAAACTAAAACTGACCTTTTTTGGTGCTTAGCCATACTTCTTTTTTAGATTCTAAACGGAGAGATGGTTTACAATCTTGTGTGTTTTTTATTTTATTTTTTTCTCTATCCTTATTAGTTAAATTCTTAAATAAACTGAAAATTAAAGCTATCTTTTAAATATTTAAGCACGTAATACTACTATATTAACAATGAAGGTGCTATTACCTCAAAGTAACCCCTTTCCTCGTATACGTCCCTGAGTCGATACACCTAATAATTCAATTGATTATTATACATACTTACTTATTTCATTATTTCAATATTATTATATAAGATTCTGAACTAGTCCGTAATATATTATACTCTCTCTCTCTCCCTCTCTCTCTCTCTCTCTCCCTCCCTCTCTCTCTCTCTCTCTCTCTCTCCCTCCCTCTCTCTCTCTCTCTCTCTCTTTCTCAAGGCAACAATTTTAATGAGCATGGGAAACGGAGCAAATGGCTCAGCTTTGAAATCATCCCGAATCGGATGTGAATGTGTGACGTAATACCTATTCAGTGTTGAGTATATCGACGAATACATGTATAGACGCATTTACAAACGTACTGTTGTAAAATATATATACCACTATAATAATTTTGTCAAATAAGCTAATATTATATATAAAAGAAACATTTGTAAATATATAAAAGTATTATATAACATATCTAACGTAAGCATATTAATTTT